>JAAGKR010013788.1:0-13179 GCA_011419295.1 Clarias macrocephalus
TTTGCTAAACATTTCTACTGGTTCAGAATTAAAATGATTGACCAATAAAAAAAAACTTCAAGCTTAAAATTAGGAAAATAATATTTCGAAATAGGTTTAGTGATGTTCTAACAGATTTACCGTGTTCTTATAATGTGAATATCAGATCCATTATAACTATATTCGAGAGATTTTTATTTTTACAGCAATGCTTTTAAAAATGATGGAGCATCCCAGTTTCGGAAATGATGTCCATTTAATTTTTTGTCCAAACCATTCCCTTAATTCCAGATGTTCTTTTATAACTAATTATGATTTTTATTGTATTGTTCCAGATGACGGCCCTTATTCTAAAGGGAATAAAGACTGCGCAGCCAACGAGAGCAGCGTGGTCTCAAAGAGGCGAAGCATTCCAGGTAAAATTCTCGTTAAATAAGATTAACAGGATTCTGTATGCGCGCACACACACACACACACACTCACACACACACACGCTCACAGATGTCGTGATGAGTCCTGTGGGCTGAGGTGAACAGACAGCTTGTCTGCACCGGTGCTCATGCTGAACTCTTTAGAGTCTCTTTAGAGTACAGAGTCTCTGCTTAAATCTTGTCCCCTTTTCTCGTTCCTTTAACACGTTCCTGCTCCCTGAGGATTTGCGAGAACAAATTAACTTCTGTTTATAGATCAGCAAAGACAGGAAAGGATCTTTAAATGTTCCTCATCCATGTATAACCTGAATTCCTCTGATGTGTATTAGCATGAACACTGTCAATAGTGCTGTTGGAAAATAATAACAGCAAGGCAGTGTGATGCCGATAGAACTTTCGCATATTCATTTCTGTGGCACTCTCATAACTATTTGTTATGCAAAATGAATTGATATCTGAAATTATTCACGGTCAGGGGCGTGGCCTAGTTGATTGTCAAGTATCGAAAGGGTTTGTTGTGCCTGTCTGTCTGCTCATAATGTAAAAACAAATCACAAGGCAGGCTTACGAGATCAGAAATATAACATAGGAAGATACAGGACAATTTATTTAATGATTAAATCTTAAAGGTCCCATATTATGTGTGTGTTAATCCTCCATCTGTGATAGTCTAAGATAATGCATTTTTTTTTACCTTAATTTCTCTCCAGCTGTTTCAGTCCTCCTCCGAACTTACTGTTATAGTGTCTGCGTGAATGAGCAACTGCTGAGCCACACCCCTCCAAAGAACATCAGAGCCGAGCAACAGGCTGGGGGAGAGTTTCCCCTCATATGAGGTCACAATAGGAGAACAATTTAATTGGCTTGTTTAGGCCCCGCCCAATACAAAAAGGAAAAGAAAAAAAAAACAAGGGGTTTATTTTTCATAGACACGTTTGAATTTCTGAAAGTTACTTTTGCATAACAGTTCTTTAAGGTAAACAAAAACAAATTATTTATTTATTTCAGTGGAGCAAAGATTTCCATCTTTAAATAGTGCTGCTTAAATCTATTAAATTATTTGTGTGTGTGTGTGTGTGTGTGTGTGTGTGTGTGTGTGTGTGTGTGTGTGTGTGTGTGTGTGTGTGTGCAGAAGAGATTCGAGGGCTGACCACAGTGGAGCTGATCAAGAGAGAAGGTTCCAGTCTCGGCCTCACCATCTCTGGAGGCTCGGATAAAGATGGCAAGCCTCGAGTCTCGAACCTCAGACCGGGAGGCCTGGCAGCAAGGTGAGATACACCGCGCTCGCTCACTCTCTCGCTCTCTCTCTCTTTGCTGATAATAACAATAACTTTCCATGTGTGATAAACACCACTCATAATCCAAAGGCAGTCCTGCTAAATACTAAAATAAGAATTTTATATACCCATACAGAATGTTTTGGCCAGTAAGTTGTCATAAATACACACATACAATATACAAAGTTGCCAAGATGTCACCATGGATGAGGACATTCTACAATTAGACTTTGTTAACTTTCACTTTTAATTGCATGTGTGTGAAAGGAAGAAACACTGAATGCCATCAGAAAGCAATTCTGAAATGAATAGGCGGCACGGTGGCTTAATAGTTAGCACTGTCGTCTTGCACCTCTGGGGTCCGGGTTCGATTCCCACCTTAGGATCTGTGAGTGGTGTTCACATGTTCTCCTCCAGGTACTCTGGTTTGCTCCCAAAGACATGCAGATTAGGTCCTAAGTTGTGTGTGTGCCCTGCAATCGACTCGCACCCTGGTTAGGGACTCCTGGCCTCCTGCAACTCTCTATAGGATAAGCGGTATAGAAAGTGAATGAATTGATTAACTTTGAAATGAATAGTTGACAATGACTTTGATATTTATTTATTACAATTTTTTGATGATGGTAAATCAAAGTGATTGTCAAATATTCATTTCAAAGTTAATCAGTTCATCTTATCAAGGATGTAAATATCCAGCCAGAGAAGTTTGGCACATCGCCTACTTTCACAAGAATTGGCCGTTTGACTGACCGTATGAAGTCTTTCTTTGTCTGCTGCTTGGTGACAAACACTATTAACTTGAAATAAATCAGTGAAATGACTTTTCTATATACGTACAGTATATAGCATGATATAAAGGTTTATTAGCAATAACCAGCTGATGGAAGTTTCAAAAGCCATTCAGGTTGCGAGCTTCACGATACTGAACCTTGTGGCCAGATGAGTGTCTGAAAGGTTTTACGGTAGACCCTTTATGGGATGTGGGCAGAGCAGCAGACGCTGGGGCGTGTCAGGTGTCAGCGGTGTCAATATTGTCAGGAGAACAGGAAGTCTGGATCAATGACGTAAGGCTCCGTGGTGGACCGAGCAGGGAACATTATCCTCCTGGCACACATCACAGCCTTTTCTCACTTTATACTTTATACTTATATACCATAACTTTCATATTCAGTGGGCACATTTAACATTAACCTGCGGCCGTGATTAATCTCTTGGATAAGGTTTAAAGATTCCTTTTGCCTGCGTTAAGACAACATAAAAAAAAAACATTTCATCTGACATTTTGTATAAACGCTTTGGCCTTTAAGTTTATGTGTAAGGTGTAACATCGTACCAACTTACCGCATATGCAGCTTTAGTTTGTGTGTGTGTGTGTGTGTGTGTGTGTGTGAGCTTGTGGTCTCAGGGTCATTGCTCATAAATCACAACAAAATCTCAGACCATGAGGTCAGACAAACAGGTTCAGATATTGAACTCGAGTACTACAGCTGACGTGTAAAGTGTAAAAAAAAGTAAGTGTGTGTGTGTGTGTGTGTGTGTGTGTGTGTGTGCTGAGGTGGGGTGGTGATTTGGGGGATGACGAGTTAATCCTCTTCTCAGAAAAAGGTGTGAGACAGTCCAAAAATACCATGCAGTCCTGTTCACTGCATGTGTGTGTGTGTGTGTGTGTGTCTTAATGGAGGAGGAGTAAACAAAAGGAGAACAACAACTAAAACAAGTCTTTAAATCTTTTTTAGGATAAAATTATTCATTAATTCATTCATCTATTATACTGCGTATTCTATTATACTGCGTATTCTGGAGACTTTGGGGGGGAGGGGGGATGTTGGAGTACACCCCACAAAGGGCGGTAATCGATCACACACACACTTGAGCAATTTGGGAACGCTAATTAACCGAATCTGCATGTCTTTGGACTGTGGGAGGAAACGGGTGGAAACCCAACAAGCACGGGGAGAACAAATTCCATGCACACAGACCCCGAGGCGGGAATCGAACCCGGACACCAAAGAGATGATGACTAAGAAGAACCTCCATCCTCACTCCTATATCTGAAATGCCACCAAATTAGGCATGAGTCAAATTTATCGAATGATTCAGTTTAATTACTTATCCTGCTGCCAATCCGAAACAGACTGCTACTACTACATGCAAAGACACAGTACGTTTACAGCAACGTGGTTCTAGGCCGTGCTCAGGGGCCCAACAGTGGCAGCTTGGTGGTGGCACCACCCTCCGATCAGTGGTGCAACACTTCAACCACTGAAGCTACTGTACACCTGCGCTTAGAAATGTGTGGAGAAAATAAAAGTGTTTGTTTGCATTAAATTCTAAATACACATGTTTAGCTACAGTAAATTGCTTATTAATGCAGAGTGTGTGAGAGAGTGTGTGAGAGAGTGTGTGAGAGAGTGTGTGTTAATGGTGCTAACGGGCAACTGCACAGAGCTGCGGGAGAGGAGATAGAACGGCTTAAATTAGCATCCATGCCAGCAGTTTACTGTATGTGTCAGCTCATGCCATACTACACATACACACACACTACACATTATACACACATAGCAGGTTGTTGCTTTGCAAAGTAAAGGATTTCTGTAAAGCTGATTGGTCACGCTGTGACGAGTCACATCATCGTCTTGCACAGACCTGCCTTATTTATACTGTACAGCTCTTTTTTTTATTTATAATTCCGGGTCTGTGTGTTCATCCCAGGAGTGACCAGCTGAACACGGGCGACTACATAAAGTCCGTGAACGGCATCAACCTGTCGAAGCTGCGGCACGACGAGATCATCAGCATGCTGAAGAACATTGGAGAGAGGGTGGTGCTGGAGGTCGAGTACGAGCTGCCTCCTCTGGGTACGTCATAAAAGGACTTATAAAGATCTAGTTCCTGAACCCCCCCTCCCAAAAAAAACGAGGGGCGTTCGAGTCAAACCGGGACTGAAATTTCCCTGTGGCCTTGCACATACAGGGTCAAGGGTTCGATTCCCGCCTCAGGGTCTGTGTGTATGTAGAGTTCGCGTTTTCTCCCTGTGCTTGGTGGGTTTCCTCCAAACCAAGTCCAAAGACTTGCAGATTAGGTTAACTGGCGTTCCAGTTCCAGTTCCAAGCCATTTCCACATATTTGGGCCTAGGAGTTCCTGGGAGGCCAGGGTTTCAGAAACGAAGTAGGCACCTGATGGTATCCAAGCGCTAGTGAAACACTGGGATGAGAGCATTATTGTAGCCGGGGATTGTATAGAGAGATTTTACTCTCATAACCAAAAGTCCCGGATTGACTTGAACACCCCCTGACGTGGGAACCCACCAGGGGTTTGAACCCCAGAGCTAGTGCTATCGTAGCACCATGTTTTCAGGACACTGTGTCTCTGTGTAAGCTCAGTACCAGAGCGAGGAACTTGGTGAGTGTTATTCCGGAGAACGCTGCCAGCTGTTATTTCTGTCTCGTTGTTGCTGAGCTGCTCCGCTCCGTCTGTGTGTTTCAGCTCCCAGCAGTCCGAGCAGCGTCATCTCCAAAACCATCGAGGTGTGTCTGGAAAAAGAAGGGAACAGTTTTGGATTCGTGCTCAGAGGTACATCTGTGTTCGTAGCTTTTCCCTTTTCTGCTCGAAGCCTTTTGATCTATTTCTCAACTTATAACTGAATTACATGAAAAAGAAAAACCCAGCAAATTAATTCTCACTATAAACAAATAAACAAATGTTTTATACCCCACACCTTAGTAATGTGTGTGTGTGTGTGTGCGTGTGTGCGTGTGTGTGTGTGTGTGATCTTCAGGTGGGTTTCATGAGGACTGGCATAAGGCTCGTCCTCTAGTGGTGACCTACGTCAGACCTGGGGGCCCTGCAGACAGGTGAGAGAATATGAGTCACATGTGAGAGAGAGAGTGTGTGTGTGTGTGTGTGTGTGTGTGTGTATGTGTGCGTGCGTGTGTGTGTGTTCAGCATATCCATGTATGCTACGAGCTCTGTGGAATGTGTTAGACTTGTAATCTGTGGCACAGGTGTGTTTGTGTGTGTGTATGTGATGTGTGTGTGTGTGCATGTGCATAGGTGTGTATGTATTTGTGTGTGTGTGTGTGTGTGTGTGTATCATGGGGCAGCTTGTGAAATGTATTAGACGTGTAATCATTTGTTTGAGTCATGGTTGTGTGTGTGTGTTTGAATTCAGCCACTCCATGTATGCTATGAGACACCTCTGTGAACATGTGTGTGTGAGGTTGGTTTGTCATTTGCTCTGGATGTTGCATACATTGCTGTCATTGTAGTAAATGGGAAGTGCAGACACACACACACACACACACGCACACACACACACACACACACACACACACACACACACACACACACACACACACACACACACAATCTATCAGCTAAAACATGGTTTGATACCTTAGTGTTGTGATTGCCCCATAGAGCTAATACTGCTACTAAGTAAGGACTGTCTTTAGCATTTCACACACACACACACACACACACACACACACACACACACACGTTGAGTTTTTAACCGTTCCTGACTCTGTGTGACACTTTTATCGTGTAAAAATAGACAAAACGGCGTCAGAGAGCTAAAAACAGCCGAGCTGAATCACGTTCCTCCTCTGCACACGGCTCAGTGTTACTGTGAGGCGGGATCACACTCTGGAGGAATGATGATGTGAGGCGAGTGTGTGATTACTTTACACAATGCTAAAATGAATGCTAAGCTAGATGCTAGCTACAGTTAGCATGTGTCTGCAAACACTCACTCGCTCTTCATCGGTATCGCTTTATCCTGTGTACAGGACGCAGGAGACATAGGGCGCGAGGCACTTAGGGTGAACCTTACTATACATGGGGTGCCAATCCATCTCAGGGCACACACACACACACACACACACACACACACACACACACGTAGACACTCACATTCAAACACTACAGACCAATTAAGAACGCCAGTTAGCATAATCTGCATGTCTTCTGTCTGTGGGAGGAAACAGGAGTACCCCGAGGAAACCCACCAAGCACAAGGAGGACATGCACAACTTCACACGCACACACAGACCCGACGCAGGAATCGGACCCTCAACCTGGAGGTGCCAGGCGACATTGCCAGTCACTACGCCACCATGCTGCAATAGATTTATATTGTGCATTAATGTGTATATTTGACTTCCTATATTCTTGTTTAAGGCTGACTGTCATTTACAACTTCATTAGCAGTTTCTCTCTCTCTCTCTGATTCACACTCTGTGGGTGTGTAACGCAGTCTTTCCTCCCCCCTTAAAAATCTTCTAATCATATCTATTGAACCCTTTTGCTCTCTCTCTCTCAGGGAAGGCACACTGCGTATCGGGGATCGGGTGCTGAGCGTAAACGGAGTGGCTTTAAACCGACGGAAACATGCCGACGCTCTCACTCTACTCATGCAGAGCAGCCAGGAGGCTTGTTTCCTCATCGAGTACGACATCGCGGTCATGGGTGAGCGCACGTGCACGCTCAAGCACAAACAATCCCTTTCCGTTCACCCTGCTTCACCTCGGTTCATAATTGTGCTTTTCCTTCCCATAAGACGCATCATCAGTACCTACACTCCAGTTCACACACCCAAACTAAAGAAGTGTTCTGAATTTGTCTGTGTGTGTCTGTTTATGTGTGTCTGTTTGGCCAGAGTCAGTGCAACAGTCTTCAGGGCCTCTGCAGGTGGAGATCACTAAGAGCGCTGGCTCTGTGCTGGGACTGAGCCTCACCGGTGCCCTCTACAAGAACAAACATGTCATTACAATCCATAAAATGAAACCTGCCAGTGTTGCAGAGAGGTACATCATCATCTTCTTCTCCAGCACACACACATACACACACGCGCGCGCACACACACAGAGCGCAATTTGTTTTTTAATGTCCCTTTCTCCATGAGTGTGTGTGTGTGTGTGTGTGTGTGTGTGTGTGTGTGTGTGTGTGTGTCTCAGGTGCGGTGCTTTGCATGTAGGTGATATTCTCTTGGCTATAGACGGCATGAGCACTGAGCGCTGTTCCTTAATGGAAGCTCAGCAGCTGCTGGCCAACTCCTCAGAGGTCACCAAGCTCGAGATCCTGCCTTCAACACACAGCCTACATGACACGGGTACACACACATACACATACAGACACAGCTCCTCTTTGACCTCTACATTGGCACTGTTTGTTGTGCCTGAAGGGCTACTGTTGTATGTGCAGTGAATCATTCCTAATCTACAGAACGCTCAGGGCACACACACACACGCACACACACACACACACACACCGCAAGCATGTTCAGGGAACAGAATATGTAAGACTGCGACGCAGGACTGGAGAGTGAAGCAGAAGGTAGCAGAGGAAAAAAAAGATTAACGACACGTGACATGTAAACAAACACGCGGCAATTCAACGTTTATTAGACATTTGTTGTAGTTTCTAATGGTTTAAAACATGTAAGAAATGTTGCTGCTTGAGACAAATGAGGCAGTAAACATTAAGGCTGTTGGATGGAATCGAAAATCCCAATCCCTCAGACCATAAAAATCACTGCACGGTGCTCTTCTTTCATACAGATCATAAGGCATCCATTTTTGCTCGCACCACAGTTGCAAATAAACCGATGTACACGTACACACCTGCACCGCAGCAACCGGGGAGACAGGAGCCTCGAACGGAACGCGCTGATCAGGACGAAGTTTTAATATAACCGGAGTGCGGATCATTTCTGACTCACCCTCGTATCATTATCTCTTCTTTTATTCATTTTTCAACACTGCAGTCTGTGTGTGTTTCATGAGCCAGTGTTGGAGTGTGTAACACTCAGAGTGTGTGACAGATCTCAGCTATAATGCAAACACAAAGCAGGTTGTTCTTTACACTGTTTACCGCCGAAACCGAGAAATCTGTCAGATGATAAAACTGGGCATCTGCTTGAGCGCCCGCTGCATGTCTGGCACCGTCTTACAGCTCTGCTTCCAGTCAGGAGATGTGACACGGAGAGGAGTCTGCGCTGGGCTTCAGCCACCAGAGAGAGAGAGAGAGAGAGAGAGAGAGAGAGAATGGATTAAAATGACAGAACAAATGCCTGTTTGTGATTCAGATTATCCAAGGTTCAGAAACTTATAAGAATAAACCCTCCCCGAACATGTGATCTTAGGAGTAGATCTTTGACATAGACACAGAAACAGCGCAAAAGTAGGGGGAGTGAAACAAAGGGAGTTTAATGCATTATCTGAGGGTCATTTCAGCTAGAGCATTAACATACACACACACACACACACACACACACACACACACACACACACACACACACACACACACACACACACACTTTGGGGCAGCTTTGAGCCCTAGGTGAGATACATCCTGGACAGGGTGCCAATCCATCGCAGGGTACATACACAACGGGCAGAGTAGCCAAAAAAAATGTACTCAAATAAGAGGAGCTGTACTGTACTTCAAACTAATATTACTCAAGTAGAAGTAAAAAGGAGTCATCCAAAATATTACTCAAGTAAGAGTAAAAAAGTATTCGGTGAAAAGATACTCAAGTACTGAGATCATCATAATGTCCGATTTTTTTTTTCAGAAATTATGTAAGCAGTCAGACAAAATGATAAAATAATGTACAAATTGCACAATTTCCAAATAAAAAAATTAATTAAATAAAATAAATTAATAAAACTAAATGTCTTTACAAAATAGCAAATTAAGGAATAAGAAACACAAATAATAATCTCCCTTTTTTCACAACATAAAGCTTTAAATAAATAAAATAAAATAAAAATCCCTCCTGTAGGTAACATCTGTATGATTGAACAGTGTAACTATTTCCTGTGTCCAACAGAACGAATGTAAGGAAATTATATATTTTTAGCCTCTAGCTTATTTGCTAATTATATATGTTAAAATTGCAGCATAACTGCGACATGTTTGCTTCCCTGTCTATCGCCTAACCCTAACCCCGCCTTCTCTGTGGTCGTGTGACGCCGTGCGTTTATTGTTATTGCGGCTGATTGGTCAAACGGAATCAGGTGATTATTGTTGCGAAAACTGATTGGTGAAACACAGTCACGTGGTATATCCACCGGCTGCATTTCTCTAGCAAACAAAGAAAAGTGTCGAATGTAGCGGAGTAAGAGCAGCGTTTCTTCTTCACAAATCTACTCCAGTAAAAGTAAAAAAAAAAGTATGGTGGGGTAAAACTACTCATAGAAGTACATTTTTACTAAAGTAAATGTAACTCGTTACTAACCATCTCTGACAACTTGCAATTTGGGGATGGCAGTTAATCTAATCTGCATGTGTTTGGACTGTGGGAGGAAACCTGAGGAAACCCACCAAGCATGGGGAGAACAGGCAAACTCGAATCCCTTGATCCACAGCACTAACACTGTGCTGCCACTCCAATAAATCCAATAAAAAAAGTCCACCACTTGCTGTCTAGTGCTGATTTTCTAAGTTTCTAATTTTAAGGCTGATATACAGGATAAAGTGATATAAAAGATGAATAAATTCAACTTTCTTGTGTTGAAGGTTCAAATGATTGCTTATAATATTTTTTATGGAGGGTGCCAATATTTAAAACATTTATTTATATATATATATATATATATATTTTTTTTTTTTTTTTTTACTTTTTGCTCTCCTCCTAATGGAGATTTCTTGCACTGATTTGTGAACTTGGATACAACAAAAAAGGTTTTTTCCAACGAGTTGATTAGTCCTGATGGGCGTGGCTTTAACTAACCAGTAGAGCAGGCTGCTGGTTAATTTAGCATCATTAGTGTTTCCTCTTTCATTCTTTCTGAAACACACACGTTTGTTCTTACAAGGCTAAATCCCAATGTTGTCATTTATGTTGAAGTTATCATAGATGTGTATTATTTATCTATTTATTTATCCTTAAAAATGTATATTCCTCCATTGCTCTCAGCTTTATCCAACCTGGTGAGGAAATGTAAGAGACAGATAGAGATGAAATGTGCAGAACATGTGCCTTAAGCAGTGTGGACAATCTTTTACATACAAAAAAAAAATCTTTTCCCTGAGCAGGATGTCTAAAAGATCATCTTTCTTCTTGTCAATTGCTTCCATCTGATTTTGGTACTGTATACTGTACGTGTATGAGTGGTGGCTTACAGACATGACTGTGTGTGTGTGTGTGTGTAGTGCGTATCCAGACGAGCAGCCAGCGCCAGTGGGAGTCTGGTGTTAACCACTTCAGTGGCTCTGCACCAAGCCAAAGCAAAGCCCCATCAACCTGGAGCAACACCACGCCTACACACTCCCACTGCACATGTAAGTGCGCCATCATGCGTGTCTGTGTCTATGTGTGTGCACTGCACATGTGAATTGTATATACACTTTATATCCTAAATAGTGCTTGCATACATGTGGCATCTTCTATCCCAACCCCATCCTTAGATGTTTCCTAGATTTAACATTTTAACACAATTTTTTAAAATAAAAATATCTGATCTGATCTGTAGCTGTGGCATCAGGCAGCTCGTCTCAGACGTCAGGCTTTCACAGTGGTAAGAGCGGCTCTGTGTATACAAGCCCGTACCCCTGCAGCACTCTGCCCTTGTACCCCTCGAGCCCACGCACCAACACCACCACCAGGAGGAAGCCCAGGAGAGCCGAGCACAAGAGCTCATGTAAGAGAACATCCTCTAGCTTTATTCCTTAAATTTCCAACAACTATTATCCTACTGGTTCTACAGATCCTCAGAACAGTTTGGGTACCATGATGCATCTGCCTAATCCCACCGAAATGCATACGGACGTGTGTGTGCGTGAAAATTAGGAATTTGTCTGTCTCCATCTGCTCACTATTTTACCCTTGAATGTCTGATGTTCTTTGATTTAATCAAATTAAATTAAGGCCATTTCTTCCTGGTATTGCCTGGTCTTTTGATTTGTTTCCTTCTTGTCTAATCACTCCATTCTTTCTCATCTGTCTCTGGTCTGATCTCTTTTTGGTGTTGCCTGGTCGTTTGGTTTGTTCCCTCACTTTCTGATCACTCTTTCTCTGATGTAATTAAATTAGGGATAGTCTCTCGCTCATCTTTTCATCTTTCTTATATTGTCTCTGATCACTTTCTGGTCCCTCTCACTCTCTTTCTTTCTTCTGTACCTCTAGTCTGATCTCCTTCTAGTATTGTCTGATTTCTTTTTGTTTCTGTCTGATCACTTTCCTTTCTCTCTCTTCTATGTCTGATCTCTTTTTGGTATTTCCTGGTCTTCTAATTCAAATCTGATGTCTTTTTGGCAACGTTTGACCTCATTTCTTCCTGTTTAATCGCTTTCTGGTCTCATTCTGTTTTTGTCATATCTTTGTCTGATCCAATCTAATTAGGGCTAGTCTCTCTCTCTCTCTCTCTCTCTCTCTCTCTCTCTCTCTCTCTCCTTTCTGGTTTCTCTGATTTTTCTTTTGTTTATTTTTGTCTGATCACTTTCTGGTCTCTCTCTCTTTGGTATCTCTGATCTGATCTCTTTTTGGTATTGCCTAGCATTTTGGTTTGTTTCCTTGCTGTATGATCACTCCATTCTCTTCTCTCTTCTAATTCAGATCTGATGTCTTTTTGGTAATGTTTGACCTCATTCCTTCTGTTTTTTTCTCCTGTCTGATCACTTTCTGGTCTGATTCTCTTCTTTGTCTGGTCTTTCTGGTATTGTGTCTGGTCTTTTCTTTTGTTTCCTTCCTATCTGATTGTTCAAGTCTATCTCTGGTCTGGTCTCTTTCTCTGCTTTTGTCATATTTTTCATAGAATCTACACAAATTAATGTCTAATTTCTCTCTGCACTCTATTTTTCTTTCTGATATTGTCTGAACTCTTTCTTTTTGTCTGATCACTTTCCTGTCCCTCTATTCTATCTCTGGTTTGATCTTTTTCTTCTGTCTTATTTCTTTCTTTGATCTTGCCTGATCTCTCTTTCTCTCTCTCTCTCTCTCTCTCTCTCTCTCTCTCTCTCTCTCTCTCTGACCTCTGATCTCTTTATCTCCACCCTTTTCTCATCTCATCACTCTTCAGTCTGTTTATTTCTTGCTTGTTTGCTGTTTGTAATTTTTGCTATGGTTTATCTTGTTGCCTTGTTTAATCTCTCTCTCAATGATCTAATGTGATCTCTCTCTCTCTCTCTCTCTCTCTCTCTCTCTCTCTCTCCCACTCTTTGGCTGTATCTCTGCTTTTTCTTTTGATTTGTTATTCTGCTGCATGGTCAGTGTCTCTCTCCAGCACGGTGGGTGTTGGTGGTCAGGTGGTGCACGTGGAGAACAATGAGGTGGTGCTCAGAGGAGACCCGCTCACGGGCTTCGGCCTGCAGCTCCAGGGAGGAGTGTTTGCCACTGAGCCGCTGTCTGCACCCGCCTGTGTCCGATTCATAGACCCGGACTCACCTGCAGAAAGGTGACGTGTGTGTGTGTGTGTGTGTGTGTGTGTGTGTGTGTGTGTGTGTGTGTGTGTGTGTGTGTGTGTGTGTGTGTGTGTGTGTGTGTGTA
>JAAGKR010013789.1:0-13178 GCA_011419295.1 Clarias macrocephalus
TAGTGGACGTCAGCTGTGGTCATTCCACATAGGATATCTCATTCCTCGCTTTTTCTCCATTGTTCCTACAATCCACTCCTAGAACTTCAGCAAGATGGAGTGAACTTCTGGCATGAATCAGAATCTATTCTATCAAACCCACACTTCCTACCATGGTTGAAGAAATTTATGGTGTTTTCTGCCCTTGTAAACAAAGACCTCAAGATTTACCTTCATTTTTAGTAATCCCATAGTTTACCAAAACATAGCTGGCTGACTTGAGCTGAGAACCACCTAGCCATACAGCAAATGAGCAGGGTGAAGATTTATGGTCCAACTTGAGGTCATGCTCCATGGGAACAGTAAAACAAGCCTGGGTGTGCGGAAGCAAGCTCGGTTACTGACCTGTGGAACTCCTCCTCTTCTTCAGTTTGAAAGAAACCATGTCACAAAGCATCCACTGTTGCCTGGTAAACATGCCTACAAACAGGTCAAGGTGGCTTTTTCAAACCAAGCAAGCAAACAACGCCCTGAAATTCAATGACCCCAAACAAACCCATTGGTCCATGCCAACAAGGGACATGGCATTGATATACATAATGGTGTGATAGTTAATCGTGAAAACAGACGCATTGAAGTGTGTACAAAATGCAATTATTTGAAAGGAGGGTTCAAGTTTTGATTGCTTTAAACCAATATTGCATACATTCCTATAATGTTACATTAGTCTTTTCAACCATTTGACCAAGAGAGCTGAAAGCAACCGATATTCACAAACGACAAAATATTCGGACAGTCATATCTGAACACACAAGGAAAGACAAAAACTTTCATCATGCGAGTAGATTTCTGGTGGTGAAGATCTATATTGCATACATTTCCTTAATCTCACATTAGTCTTTTCAACCATTTGACCAAGAGAGCCTAAATGAACCAAGTATCGTTTAACAAAGGAGCAAGATCATTATAATAGCAAGTATCCTAGAGATCTACCACCAAATATTCACAAACGTCAAAGAAGCAGAAAATATTCAACACCTGGACAACCATATCTGGACATACCAGGAAAGACGAAAACTAGAGTTCTGGCAGTGAAAACCAATATTGCATACATTCCTATAGTCTCACATTAGGCTTTTCAACCATTTGACCAAAAGAGCCAAAAGCAATGAGAGAGATGTTCTATAAACCAATATTCACAAATGTCAAAGAAGCAGAAAATGTCCAACACACACACACACACACACACACACACACACACACAGCCATATCTGGACACACCAGGAAAGACCAAAACTTTCATCATGCGGGTAGAGTTCTGGCGGTGAAAACCAACAATCTAACTCCAACCATATGTTACACATCCGAGTTAAAATTAAGGCTAGATTATGTAAAAACAGCATGTGTGTGGGTCTTACCTTTAATATCTTGGACACACTTTGCTTCCAAAGCTGCTTCCCAAACACATGGGACATGATGGCTCCTAAAGCCAGTGTCTCAGGTTGAGGAATAAACACGGTACAGTACTTATTGGATATTGGATGTCAGTACTGGAGCACGAACATCTTACACCTTGGTCGTAAATTCTATCTGTCCTTCGCTGACATTTAAATACCTTTCAGACTGCACACACCCAGATTTCACTGGGCAGGTGAAACATATATTCAGAATGTGTAATAATTTTTTATTTATTTTTTTTTTTTTTATACAGTGTCCAATTCTGATTTTGGCCAAAATGCCAGTGGTGCCAGTTTTTAGACTGGAGATGTACTGATCATTAATTTAGTCAGAATCGGAAATATTTTATGAACATTTAACTATATTAAATAACTTAATTTCTGAAGTAAATAAGTAGCATATACAGGAGTGTCTACCCTACATTGTACCCTAAGGTTCCTGGGATAGACTCCCGGCCCTTCATGACCCTACATAGGTTGGGTGTTATGAATAATGAATGGATAGATAGACAGATGGATAACAAATGATCACAACCCTGATAATTATATTCAATTTCACAAGCTCAACAGCTCAGCACAAGAACTTCTGCAAAGTTTAGTAAACACAACATGCACTATACAGCATGCCCAAAAGTTCATAGGCACGTGGATATCACATCCATATATGAGCTTTCCCAAAACATTCTCAAGAATGTTGGAAGCACACAGTTGGATAGAATATCAAGTCAAGTCAAGTAGTCAAGTAGGCTTTTATTGTCATTCCAACCATATACAGTTAGTACACAGTGAAACGAAACAACGTTCCTCCAGGACCAGGGTGCTACATACATGCAACAACATAAATTTACAACATACATTTTACATTAAGTTACTCTAAAAGAAGAACTATCAATATTCATACAAAGATACACAATAGACAAAGTGCACGTGCAAATGTGCAAACAAAGAGGTACATGACAGACACAACAATGTAAGACACAGCAGTACTTTTTTGAC
This sequence comes from Clarias macrocephalus, assembly GCA_011419295.1. Lineage (NCBI taxonomy): Eukaryota > Metazoa > Chordata > Actinopteri > Siluriformes > Clariidae > Clarias > Clarias macrocephalus. The sequence continues at coordinate 2,433 of JAAGKR010013789.1, forward strand.
GCCAGAACTTTTTTTATTTAATCTGTGTATGCTGTAACATTACGATGTCTCTTCCTTGGAATTAAAAGGCTTAGCCTTGTTCCAACCTGAACTGTGATGAACTGGAATTCTGCACCAAGTCTTCATGCTCAACATTTACTTTGTGGCTGAATTGGAAAATGCAACCATGTTTGAAAAGCAGGTGGAGAGCCTCTGAAGAACAGCGGAGGTGTTTATAACAGCGAAAAGTCCATACTAATGCCCATGGATTTGTAATGGGATGTTCAACAAGCATGTATGAGTGTGGCAGCCAATCCTTCCAATAGGTTTTGGTCATAGAGTGGATATTTCCATAACAAACTATAATAAAACTGTCTAGCATTCTAAGTTAGCTTTTGACCCAATCAGTACTTTCTGTGGGAGTTTAGACATGTAAGAAAATTCGAAAAAATAAATCCATGTACATGCCATGAAATGTTATGATCACTGTTATATAGTTAGTATAGTTAGCATGCTAACCTATAGAAAGAAATCAAGAAATCCCAAGTAAATCATTATTTTGTTTTACACACCTGCTACAGTGCAAAACTAAAACCATGCAAACCGAATGTGCTGATGAGACACCAATAATGCAAGGATACACCTGAAACATAGGTTTGCCTTACCTTATCCTGAAAGTTTGATTCACTGCTCAGCATCTCTGTCAAGATCCTGAATAATCCTCGTCCCCACTAACAAAACAGTTTCCAAGGGTGTGTGCACCAAAACCAAATGGTTACAGTATATCCTTAATCTGACCTTCGTGTTTCATCCAACATATCTTGGTTTGCTTGGCGATGAGCTTAGTGTTGGGTGACCTGTGTCTGCTTGGTGATTAACAAAAGCTGCTTGTGTCCCCTTTCACCTATCAAATGTAGGATATGCGCCAGAATAGACTACTGCTGTTAACATGACCCTTTATAAAGGAATACACGTCTGTCTGACTCCATACGGAGCAGCTTTGCTGAATACACACTCCTTTAAGGTACCTGTGGATGGTTTCGTCAATAGCAGTTTGTATGCTAATGAGCTGAAAGTAAAATAAAGTCCAAATGTCTAATTCTAATACTTAGGAACTCAAAAACTCCAATAATAAAAATACTAATATTTAAAAGGAATGACTTTTGACAAGAAATAATAGGATAAACCGCACATATTTCTAGAATAACAGAGTCAGACATTAGCTGCTAAAAGGCGGCTATCTATAAAAACTAAAAATTTACAAATGTTTATTGGTTTATTTACTTTTTTAAATTAATGAAAGTTTTCTAGTGATAGTAAACAAACCTTTTTTTTGTTTGTTTTTTTATAAAAATGGCATTTTAGCCTACATGACTGGATTAGCCTTATGCTAGCTCTCAGTTTCAAAGCGTTTTTTGGTTTCATTCACACACTTGCATGTTTGCATGTTATTATTTAAATTATTTATATAAATAATAATAAGTAGAAGATTACATTCCAATTTATCATTTTTCTCTGTCTTGACTTGTGTAAATAAAAAAGCGATTCAAAATGTTAAGCCTTTTCTATGGTGGCAAAGTTTACTTCTGTCCGTTAATTTTTTTTAGACTTCTTCCATTAAAATGCCCCACAAACAATACCTGAGAGAAAAGTTTACCATATTAAAATTATACACTTTTAAAAAAATCTGTTTACGTGGAGTTATAGAGACGATGCCACATTACAACAAGCTTATTAATAAACAGTAGACCTGCAAGATTTGCACCTGCTGTTGTATAAGCACATTTGTTTATGAATTATTTACAACCTAGCAACTTTGTTACTCACAATAATAAAGTAGCTGATTAGGCACAAACTCTATTTTTGTATTTAGTAATTAATTTAAATGGACGTTAAAATACATGCGGCTTTAATGGATGGACCTCCTTCAGAAACCTAAATATCATGACACATATTGTATACTGTACAAATGTTCTCAGAAATCCTCATTTGAAATTTTACCTATACTGTACCTGTAGTGTAAACCTGTAAACACTTCGTCTTTAACTCATCACGCATGAATTGATCATTAATTATACATGTCTTGTACAAACATTATCTCACATTCTGAACATCGCTTTATTCAAGGAGGACATGACATTCAGAACATCGATGAACAAAAACGCACCCTGCAAAAATGGTTTGCTTATCACGAACTCAAACTGTGATAAAGCTGGCTCCCAGGACAACGCGAATCACTCATGCAAAACACAAGCCGAGGAGAAGTTCTTATTGCTCTCATATTCATTAACTTTGCAATTAGGCCAATTAAAAAGCTTTAAGGCCACATGTCTGTACATGTAACAAATCCATAAAGAGTGTATGAGCTGACACAACTGGCACTCAAAAACATCAATATTTCATAGAGTCATGGCTGATTTTGCTGCAGCGAGCGGCCTTTTAGCAACGGCTCGTGTAACCATAGACCCATGATGAATTATGCAGGAGGATTGAAAACTGGTGAAGACACTCACTCACACTCACACACACACACACACACACACAAGCACAAATGTGACGGATTGCCAATACTGTCAGGTATAACTGTCATCATGCACACATTTTGTCCATACAAACAAAGAATATACACACAGACACCACCGTGTTTAACGGGGAGGATAGCGTTTGCAAGGTTTCCACTAAATGTTGCACTTTGTGCCAAAGGTCAAAAAGTTTCATTTTGGTCTCATTACACAAGAGAACCTATCACATGAGAAAATGTCATACCGCATTTACAACACAATTGAACTTTTTATTTCCTTGCTTATTTTTTAGGTAGCTTATTTAAACTCTGGCGACCTCCATGTAGCATTTAGACTGATGCCATCTGACACGTTAACCTCACACTAATCATGTGACCAAATCTATATTACGCTTTATTAATTAGGATTCAATGCATGTCAAACATGTACTGTATTGCACAATTCGACATTGTGTACGTTTTCCCTAGTGTACATTCAAAAGCACTATTTACCTTCTTATTTCTCAGAAGGAAATGACAAAAGTGAGTTCACACCCACTACTAAAGATCCATCGCTATACATTTCATTTCAAGTCGTCGTGAAAATGACAGGAGTTGACAAGTTTGGTAAAAGTACATTGAAACACAGCTCTTGTGTTGCCTGGGTGTAAATAAAATCTCTGCACACACCCTTTGAAAAGGTATGTTGCAAGGTACTCGACCTTGCTTCAAGTAAACACTCGCATAAAAGCCACAGATGCTAACTGTGCCGGTGCGCTGATTAGCACACAGCTGGCAACTGTAGGACGAATTAATCAACAAGCACATTTCCATATGCACGTAACATCTGGACGAGCAAAATACTGCCTCGATCCATCATCCTAAAAGGGAGGAAAGAAAATCCTTGATAAGCCTGAGCAAAAGTAAATAAACTGACAGATTCCACTGACTAATATCCCTGAAACCAGAAATACTGCTAAAGTTTTGGCTCTTAAAATGTACCCAGAAATACACTAGAGCACTTTGATATATGTCAATATATAAAAATTAGATTAGTGTACTTCTCTTCACATTTAGAAATGTTATTAAAAGTAAACTGGCAAACATCACAAATGGATTGGGAATTGCTAGCATATCAAAACGCAACTAGCAGATTTTTCTTGTGTACTGTACTCAGAAGTGCTAGTGCATCAAATGTATCCCAGTATAAATTCCACCCAACGTTACTCATAAGTGCTTAGATAAGCTACTCAGTAATGCTAGCATAACGAAACTAAACTAGCAGACTACCTAAATGTAAATTTAGCGTAGACATGCTAGTGCAACAAAAGGAAACTAATATCATTTTCCTTAACCCTCCTGTTACCTTCAAATTTACTTCAAACATCTTTTATCCTTGGGGTCAATTTGACTCCAGCAATTTCAACCTTGAGAAAATTATTATAATTAAAATTGTTACCCAAGTTTATGTATAAAAGTTACTGAATATGAAAAAATATATATATATATATATATATCAATAATTTATTTTGAGACTTTAAACATTGACTCAGAAATAGTAAGACATGCACATTTTAACCTTAGGTACTAATGTATTTAATCTCAAGAGTACTCAGAAATACTTAGTCATACTTTACAGCTTACATCTAATTTATATATTTCTGTTTTACTTATAATTTTCATTAAGGGTAGCTCAGTGGTTAAGGCATTGCACTACGGTTCGGAGGATCCCAGGTTCAAACCCCACGACCACCAAGTTGCCACTGTTGGCCCTTGAGCCCTTAACCCTCAGCTGCTCAGATGTAGAATGAGATAAAAATGTTAGTCGCTCTGTATAAGAGTGTCTGCCACATGCCTAAATGTAAATGTACTCATAAAAACTTTGATAAGCACACCTTACCTAAGTATACTTGTACATGAAGTTTGCATGTTCGTCCCGTGCTTGGTTGGTTACTTCCATGTACTCTGGTTTCCTCCCACAGTGCAAAGACATGCAGATTAGGCTAACTGACGTTCCCAAATTGCCCGTAGTGTGTAATGTTGAACTGTGTGTGAACTGCACTACAGAATGTTTATGGAGATGACACCATTGATGAGAGCAATGTGTACAGATGGATGAAGACGATCAAACAAGGAAAAACTAGCACTGAAGACAAACCACACAGTGTGAGACCATCAACTGCAACAAGTCAAGTTCATCACTGGTGCAAATGCATGACTGGTGACTATGTTGATTTGTACCTTTGTATAGAGGAAGAGGAATTAAATGTCAGTTACTAAAAAAGTTACGCCTTCTTATGCATGTACAGCCCGTATAATTCCCTGTTTAACAAAGACCTGTTAAAACATGTGTGAGTAGCACCTCCTAGTGGGCTATGGAATCATGGTTGTGTATCTGACGTTCTTGTATAACATTCAAATATACAAATTATTATTGGTGCTGAATTTAAAAGATTAAAAAGTCATGTTGACATGTACATTACAGAAACTTGTAGATATCAAAGCCACACCAGAGTCCATCTCAATACCCAAAAGAAGAATGCAAGACAAGCGCCGGGCACTCATGTGGAACATCAGGTGGAATGTTCTAGTTAATGATTATATGTTCATACACATGCATCTTAATTTAACTGCGTTGTGAAATGCATGAGCTGTTGATTTGGAGAAGATTTGTATTTTCAAGAATGTGTTACTAAAATGGTTCTGCTCCTATGTCAAAAAAAGCTAGACATTTTGTAGCCGAAAATAGAGGTGATAGAATGAACCAGGGCCATGGAGCTTCAATGTGTTTGGTGATTTGCTTCCATCTACTGTTGTGCCTTACACACTACACCTTCAGCACCAGTAGATCATATCACATTACAGGTTTTACAGTTCTGTGCACATTTCAACTCTCAAATTCTCTCAGGCATACTGTATATTCCAAAAATATGTCTGGTTTTTTTTTAAATGTTTGATTAAATGGTAATCTGATGTAACTTAAACTTCACTGACAACTGAGGAGTTTCTCACATCTCTCATCAACCATTTGCACATCTTGTCTACAACAGATGCTGATCATGAATACAGACATGGTCCGACATATTTTCAGAGCTTGGCCATGACCGCATCATCCATGTTTCTGAACATGGAAGAACCTGGCCAGGTTAACCATGAACAGGAGCAGCTATGTGCTCATCGAAGATGAGGAAGAAGATAAAGAGGAGTAAAGAGAAGACAGCAGGGGAAGAGGCAGAAAAATACAAAGACCTGTCCCAAGTGGAATATGAGCTATGTATCATTAACCATGAGTGCAGCATAAGCTGTTAAACTGAGCAACAGTATAAAGAGAAAATATCAACGCTTTCAGGGTCAGTGGAACAGAACAGAATAGTGTTGAAATGACATCTGACAACAATGAAACACAATGAGGTACAATGGACCATTTGGGAGAAAGTGCGAACTGTCCAATTTAATTTATTAGATTGTCTCCGTCCCTGCAATGGATCGGCACCCTGTCCATGCTGTACCCCGCCCTGGAGCTTATCACCCTCCCATGATATGCTCCAGGCCACACCCCCCACCGGTGACCCTGAATACAGGATTATGCTGTATAGACGATGAGTGAGTGAGAAAGACATGTGAGTGTCTGCATATGGTGTATATTGATTGAAGGTGCAGACAACAGCAGAGAACATATGTATAATACTTTCCTAATACTTTATACTTTTATAGTCAAATTGAAGGTAAATCTAATGAATCATATATATTTTCTGTATTATAGAAAATAATGGAATTTAAAGAAAGTGAAATCCATTATAGCATTGTATTCATCGGTGCAGCTGGTTTCAAACTGGGAAAAAGCACAAGACGTGGCCGGAACGTCATAGGACCTCAGGCATCATGACAATACAACAATGCGGTGCAATATCTGAGACAGGTTTAGACACACATGTCCTCAATCAATGGCTGTACAGAGACCCTATCCCTGACAACAAAAGATACCTGAGTTTGCGGGTGTGGACTAGAGCTACTTTGACTGAGAAAAAACACTCAAGTTTTAGAGTTTGCTCTCATGAAGAATATGCTAATGTGAGCCATGTCTCACCAAAAATTTATATAAAGCTGGAAAGGGTTGCAAAGTGATTTCAAAAAAGAAATTCTCCCGTCTACAGTTCGGCAAATGGAGACACTTTGGGACTGTGGCTACTCTACCAAAAAGTGGGTGTCTAGCCAAAATGACCTGAAGAGCACAGCGAAGACTCATCAATGAGGCAAAGAAACAACCCCGAGTGACAGATTTGAAGGCATCATTGGAACTGGGTAAGGTCTGTGTTCATGAGGCTACAGTATGTAAAACACTGAACAAGTACAGTGTCCATGGCAGGACACCACAAAGGAAGCCGCTGCTTACTAAAAGCAACATTGCTACATGCTTGAAGTTTGCGAAAGAGCACATTTACACTCAACATAGTATTGTGCAGTATTGGCACTGATGACACTAAGATTTGGAAAGAATGCGGCAACCCTACATCTTGAGTATAAAGGGCTCTGCATATCATCATGAAAAAATCATCCCAACTGTAGGTGGAGGAAACATCATGATGTGGGCCTGCTTTGCTGCATCAGGGCGTGGCCAGCTTGCAGTCATTGAGGGGAAGATGAATTCTCAAACGTATCAAAAAATTCTTCAGGATAATGTGAGAATGGCTTTAGAAAAACAAAATTCATCTTTTGGATCGGCCAAGTCAGAGTCCCGACCACAATCCAATAAAGATGCAATGGAATGACTTGAAGAGGGCCGTACATATGCGACGTCGAAAGAATATAACATACAGCTAGTAATTCCAAGGATTCACTTACTTTTTACAATCCCATTTGGAATGTTACATGAGTGCGTTCAATAAAGACATGACCGATCCGATTTTTTTTTTTGATGTGTTATTATTTTAGGGACTTTAGATTTGTCAATACGCTTGACTTAGATGAAGATCAGGTCACATTTTATGAAAAAAAAATGCAGAAAACCATGAAATTGCAAAACTATTTGGAAAGAACACGCAGCACTACGTACATCTAATGTAAAAAATAAATAAATAAATAAATTTTAAAAAAGGCCCTCCATATCATCATGAATAACCATCCCAACTGTAAAGTGTGGTGGAGGAAACATCATGGTTTGGGCCTGCTTACTTACTTTTTCCGTGCCTTTGTGGATAGATACATACTGTATTGATCTGTCCACAATGACCTTGGTCTGTTGAACCACTTTAGGAATCCTTAACTCTATGAAGGTGTTTGAAGTTTTTAAGGAGTTTTACTAATTGTCATCATACAAACACATATGAGAGACAGAGAAGCAGGTGGACAGACACACAGTCAGCTAGACAACCAGACAGTCAGACAGACTGACAGACAGACAGACCCAAACAGGCCTCGACTTCAGTGTAGTTGCAAACTAAATGTCCCGGATGTCACAGGCTCTTTGACGGTGACGATAAACGGTATAAAAGGCCTCACCTGTAGGTCCCGGATGTTGTCTCCGGTAGTCGCAGGTTGAGTCGCTCGGCCTCGCGGGTTCGTCCTGACCGCGCGCACACCGGACGCCGCCATCCTCTCACGCAGGACAATCCGCTAAACCTGTATAAGTTGTAATATTTTATCTCTGTGCTGGAAATGTGCTGAAACGCGCGCTCTGTTTTTATAAACGTAATAATAATTATCTCGTTATTATTGATTATCTCCCGATCCGTAGAGTGCGGCGCGAGCCCAGCTGCGCACTTTTTCGCGCTCGAGCCCAAAATGTTGTTGGCGGTTGCCATGGATATGCACGCGCCGCCGGGTCTCAGAGAGAGAGAGAGAGAGAGAGAGAGAGATCCAGCATGGGGAAGAAGCTCACTCTTAATTAATAAATAAATAGTTTAAAGACTATAGATTATAGAAGGCGAAAACAACATGACTCTCACTTGTTTGTGATGGAATGCGATGCTTTGATACAGAATGTAATTTACACTGTGTAGTGTGTAGGTTTTCTTGATGACCAGCAGGGGGCGATGTCAGACAACGTACTTCACAGTCTCCAGCCTCAATAAACTGCAATTGCATCAATTAACTATATTTCTTTGCCCCCCCCCTTTTTTTAAATCTCAGAACTATAGATATTACAAATGCATGTCTTATTATTAATTTAACTAGAATAGTATTTTTGTTATTGTTCAGTTGTTTATAATTTCATAACTTTTTAGTAATAAATGCTCATTTATGATCCTTACGGGACAGGGGTGGCTGGGTGGTTAAGGTGTTAGACTGCTGATCAGGAGGTCCCCTGATTGTGCACCGATGCTGCCAGGCTGCCACTGTTGAGCCCTTGAGCTAGGTCCTTCTCCTCCAAGTGGTCAGATACAATCGGGCATCGAGCTGGCAACCCAACCCCGTAAGAGTCTGCCACAGAAACGACGGCTATATCTCCCGGGTCGCTCGATGTGTCAGATGGCATGTGCACGGACCCTATTTTATTCATTGATCCAAAGTAATCATTTTATTCTTACTAACTCTGGATCACTTTTTTCCCTTTTTTCATTCATTCATTCATTCATTTGTTCATCTTCATTACCTGTGGATTATTTTGTTAATTTTTTTATCCTTTCATCCATCTCCTTTAGTAACCCCGGATCATTCGTTCATTCATTCAATCAATCATTCCTTTGCTAATTTATCATTCATTCATTTATCCTCTGTAACTGGATAATTCATTCAATCATTCCTTCATTTATCTTTCATAACTGGATAATTGTATTCATTGTTTTATTGATTACTCACTCACTCACTCATCATCTCAACCGCTTTATTCTGTATTCAGGGTTCCGGGGGGGAGGGCTGGAGTCTATCCAAGGAGACTTAGGACACAAGGAGGGGACCACCCTGGAGTGGTGCCAGTCCATCGCAAGGCAAACCCATGCACACACATTCACACACTACGGGCAATTTGTGAATGCCAGGTAGCCTAATCCGAAGTGTCTTTGGTCTGTGGGAGGAAACTGGAGTACCTGGAGGAAACCCATAGAGTAGGGTGCCATGCACACTGACACGAGGTGGGAATTTAACCAAACTCCCTGGAGGTGCAAGGCGACAGTGCTAACCGCTAAGCCACCATGCTCTTGCCCTATTTTGTTGATTAATAATTGATTTCTAAATTCATTGATCCATTCCTCTTTAGTACTGTAACTCTGGATCATTTCATTCATTTTTTTCTAGTAACTCTGTTATATTTAATTCATTTTTCCACTCATTCATTTATCTGTTCATTCATCTTTAGCTTATAGATCCATTCATCTATCCTTCCATTCATCCTTAGTGACTCTGGATCATTTCATTCATTCATTCATTTTCATGAACTCTGGATAATTTTGTTTATTTTCTTTCATTCATTCCTCTATGCCCCTTTGATTTCTTTTTTTTTAATCACTTTATTCCTATTCTTTAGTAACTTGATCCAGGTAACCCATCTGCTCAAAAATCAGACTGGACGTATAACAACATCTGGGTAATGAGGTTATCAGTCAAACACACATGATTGCTACTGTACAGTATATTGTACTTTGATTATGTATTTATGTTTCTGACACCGACTAGATCCTTACACTGGTTACGAGGTTACTAACTATAAGTACTATCAGTCAAATGTGTTTACATTTTAGCGGTTGTTGAGTGAATGTTTGAATGTGGTATGTATAAGAATGCCCTATTATGATGTGTTCTCATAAGAAAATGATCAACAAGAAGATTTTTTTTTCCTGAGTTACTGTTAATATATTTCACATGTTCTCCTCTGGGTTTCCATTGTGGTTTCCATGTCCATAGGAGAATTGGCTATGCTACAGTAAGCTTTCCTGTGATCCATTACAACACTGACCAGGATAATGATGATGGTTAATGATGATGGATTAGGTTATCTTGAGTTCTTATACTGAACAGCCAATTTTTTACTAGTCAGAGCTTATTTGTTGATAAAACTCATTGATGATCAAATGGCCTAGAAACAAGTCACCATTTATACAGTTTTTCATCCCTTGATTTGTCTCATTTCTCAGGTTTATAGTCTAAAGTGTGGCTTTTTATTGCTTTTAGGTAAAAGCAAATGCATTCAGACATCTTTCCAATGGCTGAATTGGATAATTACTGAATTATCAGTTTCAGTCTTCATCTCTGATAGGACTATTTTACCAGATATGATTCTACTGTAAATCAAATTCCAGACAAATCTTTTTGTCTACTGTCAATTCTTTTTT
>JAAGKR010013790.1:0-13177 GCA_011419295.1 Clarias macrocephalus
AAACACACGGAGATGGACCAGAAGACTAGCAGTTAGCCCTGTAGCGTAGATGGTAAACCCAAACGCGGAAGTAGCGCGAGTAGGCAGGATAACCACGCTGTTTATTCTTAGAACTCTCTCGGAACGAGAGCAAGAGCTTACACAAATAAACCCGCGTTCTAATAACACACACTCAATCGAAAGCGAAACCCAAGAAGGTGAGTACTCACGATTAGGCGAACAGAGCGTCGGCGATAGCATGGGCAACTCAATGACTGAGCGATGTAATGCGCCATCTTGTCTCCTTTTATGCTTCCTGAATCGCGACCGTCTTACTTCCGGGTCCTCGTGCCGGCCGCGTTAGGAGTGCGCATGACATTGTTTAACTGAAGAAAATGCATCCACCTGTTAATTTCATCAATGCATTGGCAGAGGGAGTCAACGGGGCTATAATCATTTGGAGATAAGGCGAGGTAAAGCTGGGTATCATCAGCATAGCTGTGATAGGCAATTTGGTTCTTTCTCATTATCTGACTCAGTGGGAGCATATACAGGCTAAACAGGAGCGGTGCAAGAATTGAGCCTTGTGGGACTCCGCATGTCATGGACGTCCACTTAGACTTATGCTCTCCGAAACTAACATAATAACATCTCCCTTCTAAGTATGACCTGAACCATTTGAGTACCATCCCAGAAAGCCCGACCCAGTTTTCCAGTCTTTCTATTAGTATGTTATGATCGACAGTGTCAAACGCAGCACTAAGATCTAGTAGTACCAACACTGATATTTTGCCAGAGTCAGAATTTAAACAAATATCATTTATTATTTATGAGCGCTGTCTCTGTACTGTGATGAATTTGGAAGGTATCGAGGTTGGTCCAGGTATCCATTTGAGTTTAAGTTGTTGGTCAGCTCATAAAAAACAACCTTTTCAATAATCTTGCCTATAAAAGGAAGGTTTCATATTGGTCTGTAGTTATTTAATATGGAATTATCAAGATTATTCTTTTTCAGAAGTGGCTTAACAACTGTAGTTTTCAGATAGTTTGGAAAAGTCCCAGAGAAAAGTGAGGTGTTCACCACTTCTAAAAGATCTGTTTCCAAACAGTCAAACATACTTTCAAAAAAAGATGTGGGAAGCTTGGGTCAAGGTCGCAGGTTGACGATTTGCAGTGCTGTACTATTTCTTCCAAGATGCTGCTATCAATTGCTTGAAAGACAGACATACTACCTGTTTTTTGAGGTTGTGTTTTTTTGAGTTTTTCTGATCTCTGCACAACTTGATGTGTTAATAGCCCTTCTAATATTACTGATTTTCTCAGAGAAGAAGGAAGCAAACTCATTGCATTTGCTGTTGGAGAGCATTTCAATGGGAATCTGACTTGGTGGGTTTGTCAGTCTCTCAACTATAGCATAAAGAGTGCGGGTGTTGTTTAAGTTGCTGTTTATAATGTTTGAGAACATTATAAAATGTTTGAGACATGGCAAGAAACCAGAGACACTCCCCAAAGACATGGCAAGACAGCTGAGGAAACTTATATAGGTTCCCCTTGTGTCCCCAGGGGAGCTCTGGCTCGATGGGGCCTCTGGGGGTGCTGCGGTGTCTTTCACCAGGACGTTGGCTGTGGTGTGCTGTGGTGCTGTTCTGGTGTCTTTCTGCACTGACTTCTTTCAGTGATTTGTGCTGCATTGGCATTTCTGTGGGATTGGACCAGATGGTCTGGAGTTTGGTCCCCGTGGGCATGGGTGAGTTTTGAGCACCTGTGATCCTGGTAATGATCAGTGTATGTATATAGTCAGCCAAAAATGTTATCTATGGCCTTTTTTCAACCTAGAATTTAATTATAGCAGAAGTGTGTAGTAATATGTTTCCTCTAAAGTTGTCAGGAGTTGCACCATCATTGATGTGATTGTTAGAAGAGAGGTGTATATTTCTCATGTTGAAGTGTGTATACATTTTTTTGGCTGACTCTGTATGCATGTTATGTATACAAAACAGACTGAGAAACACACACACACACACACACACACACACACACACACACACACACACACACACACAGGAAGATTGACAGACAGGAAAATCTTACTTGTTTGATCTCCTCAAACGTTAGCGGCTTTAGAGACCTGACGGGACCCTGAGGTGATAAGATCTCCAACAAACCACTGATATTACCAATCTACAACACATACACAGCTGTCTTTGTTCTTATTTGTTATTCATTTAATTAAATTTATTTACTTAATTACATAATTGAAAAACTACAACTATCTGTGCTTTTATTTTGGTTTTCACATTTATTTCAGTTTATGCACTTATCTAATTTATTAGACTACATTACAAACATTCTTCACCTTTTGTAGCATCACAAAACCGTATGCCATCTTCGGTACAGGTGGAGGCATAGGCCCGACCGGAATATCACGAAACTGAAAATATTAAAATAGATGGATTTAAAAGTTTATAGACATACAGGTGGAGAGGTGATATTCTATCACACTTAAACAAGTCATTAACACACTATTTACTATTATAATAAACACAGTGTCCATCTGATTGGTGCCCGTACTTCTTTAATGACGTCTCTGATGGCCAGCAGTTTTTCTGTCGGATCTCCAGCTTCTGATAGCGGAGCATCGTAATCATAACTCGTCACTACAGGACGGAAGCGTGTGTCATGATCTGCTCCTGAACAGGAAATAAACACAAATATCCATGAAGAACACAAGACATCTCCCAGTCACACTCCACCATCATATTGAGTCTCCTATAACCGGAGCTCTTTCAGGTTTCTCAGCGGGTGCATCACTGAGGAGAGCGAACCTGTTGGACACGTGAAGTGCAGAAGAGGTGTGCTCCGGTGGGCTAGCCTTAGCGTTAGCTTTGGCTGAACGAGTATGCCGCCGAGTCGTCACCCACTCGCCCCGGGCTGGTTATCTCCACCTGTGGCACCCAGACTTTCCGCTACGGGAATAACGCTGCTCTCGCGCTCTCTAACCCTCTCTAAAGTCTGCACGCGCTCCTCTAATGCTGATATCTTTTCCGTCAGGGTGCTAACTAACACACACACCTATCACAAATAAAGTTATCACTAATAACGGAGGAAGAATGTCTAAACATCCTGCACTCCACACACTGAGCGAGCTGAATGGTAGACATAATAACGTACCCTTTGTGCCGGAGTTGTGCCAAAAAGCGCAAAAAAAATGGAGTCCAGTAGTATTAAAGCGTAAAAAGTAGTTTGTTATTTACTAAAAACAGGAAAAATATATAATTATATATATATATATATAAAAAAACAAAATATAATCTAAAACGTTGTTACAAACAGATGAGGAACTTTCGCTAGTCTCAGCGGGAGGCTGCGTTAGCCTGTACGCCATCAATGCGCCTGGCCAGCTACTCTGTACACAAGTCAACTTAAGGAGAAAAGAGGATTACAAAGACAGCAATGAAGATTATTTAATGTGATTTCAAAGCCACACACCGTTCCAGTAACCAAAGTTCGTCCCTCCTTCAAACATGTACCTGAGAGAGAGGGAGAGAGACATGAGAGAGACAGAGAGAGAGAGAGAGAGAGAGACAGAGAAGAGGAAAGAAAGAGAGAGAGACAGAGAGAGAGAGAGAGAGAGAGAGAGAGAAGAGGAAAGAAAGAGAAAGAGAGAGAGAGAGAGAGAGAGAGAGACAGACAGATAAGAGGAGAGAGAGAGAGAGAGAAGAGGAGAGAAAGAGAGAGAGAGGAGAGAGAGACAGAGAGAGAGAAGAGGAGAGAAAGAGAGAAAGAGAGAGAGAGAAAGAGAGAGAAAGAGGAGAGAGAGAGAGAGAGAGAGGAGAGAGAGAGACAGAGAGAGAGGGAGAGTAAGAGAGAGGGAGAGAGACAGAAAAAAAAGAGACTTTTTTTTTACTTTTTACAATCCTTTATTTTACAAATTTTGTTTTATAACTGGCATAAGGATTATTATATAAGGTCTATAAATAATTGATAAAAATTAGATAAATAAATAAATAAATAGATAGATAGGACATCTTAAAACATTATAGTTCTTTTTTTTAAAAACATACATACTTATTGTGCTTTTTTTTCAGTTAAAATATGCGGTAAATATGATTTCGTCATCTTCTACTGAGCACAAGGTCTCCTCACAGCACCATATAGTTTTAAACATTTATGTCTTTCATACTCTTGTAAAAATTAAAATCAATTAAAATTCTTGATTTAACAAGTCTGGAGAAGATCTTTTTGGGGTCGCAGTCTGTGCTTTGTGCCAGATTATTTTTTCTGCTTATGTAAATCGCCATCTTGACTTGACCGATGGTAAAATTAATAAGCTGGCATTTGAACCTGTTTCTCCGGACGTATTTAAAACCAAGAATAAAAAGCTGATGAGTAAAATCTACATTCAGTGGTAAAAAGATGTGTTTTAAAAGGTTAAACAAAGGTGACAACCTGGAGCAATGTATAAAAGCAGGGAAACAGTTTCTCTCTGTGAACAGAAGGGGCAGTCCTGCGTGACTTCAGGATTTAAAATGGAGATAAAAGAGTTCACAGAGACAATTCCATGTAAAACCCTCCACTGGAGCTCAGCAGACTTTTTGGTTAATGGTGGTTTGTACGGTGCCTCCACTCTGGTTTAAAATCATTATTAAAACCCAGTTCAGTGCGCCATGGGGTGTCGACCCTCCCATTCAGTTTTTTCTTGTTTAGGACCTTCACACAAGCTTTGTATAAAACCTCACCAGACACTGTCTCAAAGTTCATGTCTTCCTCACCCTTGAGCTCCAGGAGGGGGTCGCCATAGCCTTCTAGGTCTGGAGTTATCGTCAGCTGTGGAAAAGGTTACTCTTCTGTAGGACTGGTCTCGTTGTTTGTGTGTTCCATCAGCTGAAAGCGTTCCTCCGACGTTAGGGCGGTTCTCCAGCGATGTAGGAGCTGGTTGGCGACCCGTTGAGACCGAAGTTCCATCTGTGCTGCCAAGTCCTCTGTCTTTATGTCTTTATCATTGCTGTGAAACCTGAGTTGAACCCGAAGCTTTCCAGCACCTTCCATAAGTATTTGTGTTCAACCCGGTCAAAAGCCTTTTCCTGGTCCAGTAAAATGAGGCCGGTCTTTAGATCCAAGAGTCTAGAGACATCCAAAATATCACGAATGAAATGTATATTATCAAAGATAGACCTACCAGGCACGCAGTACGTCTGGTGGTGATGAATGATCTGCTCCAGTACCTTTGTCAGTCTTGAGGCTAATGCTTTTGAGAGTAGTTTGTAGTCAGTGCACTGCAGTGATACCGGGCGCCAGTTTCCCAGGTGCATCAGGTCTCCCTTTTTTGGCAGTAAGGTCAGGACAGCCCTCCTGCAGCTCACCGGGAGCTTTCCTCCTTTCACACTGTCCTGCAACACCTCTAGTACATCCTGTCCTATTACTGGCCAAAACGCCTTGTAGAACTCTACAGGGAGACCGTCTATACCTGGCGCCCGCCCGTTCTTCAGGCCTTGGAGGGCCTTCTGGATCTCTGCCAGTGTCAGTTCTGCCGCCATGTCAGTGGCAGCTTGTTCTGACAGCTAGGGCAGGTTTTTTAAGAAGGTTTCCTCCATTGCATGTTCTTCTGACCACTCACTACTGTACAGCTTCGCGTAGAAGCCGTGTGTCTGCTTGCAAATCTCAGTGGGCTGTGATACAAGAACCCCTGACTCTGATCGCACAGCATGTATGTATATTTTTTGTTCCAGACCAAAAAAAGAACTTAGAAGGAGCATCCATTTCAGTAGCGTGTTTATAGCGTGAGCGGACCAGCGCCCCCTGTGCTGCAATGCCCAGTAGGTCGTTCATTAAGGCTTTTTTGTTTTTTAGGTTTTCACTGTTTCCTCTATTTTCTTTGGTCTCTAGACACTGGAGTTTCACTATTTCAGTCTCCAGCGCTCTCACTGATCTAACAATGTCTTTTGTGACATTGAGGGTGTACTGTTGACAAAAAACTTTTATTTGTGCTTTAGCTAGATCCCACCATTGCTGTAAAGAGCTCAAATCTGCTTTTTGTGATTTAAGACTGGTCCATAAAAAGGTAAAATTGGCATCTTCTAAAAGTAGAGTGTTAAAATGCCAGTAGGCTCTTAGGCTTGAGGTTTTTCCTACTGACGGTGCACTGCACCATACTATGATCAGAGATGCCTACTGGAGCAATAAAACATTTTGTAAAATAAGACAGTTGATGTTTAAAACAGTAAAATCGATCGAGTCTTGCCAGTGAGAGCGTGTTATCTATGGAATGGGCCTAGGTGTCTTTGTTCCTTGTTTAAGTTTCTCCATATGTCACTTAAGTCCTGGGCCTCCATCATCTCCCACATGCATTTACGGGAGGCCATGTGAGGTTCTCTATGGTTTCTGTCCAGGTTGTTAGTTGTGCAGTTAAAATCCCCACCCAGAATTAAAATGTCAGCAGAGTCACAGTCATTAATGACATTGTTTAGTTTGTCTAAAAACATCATCCTCTCTACTGTCTTGGTGGGCGTGTACACACAAATAAAAACAAAAACTTCATTTTCATAAAACGTTCTCACTTTTAAAAGCCTCCCATTTAATAATTCTTCTACTGTATAAGAGTTTGGTATAAAATTGCGAGCAAAGAGCAGTGCGACTCCAAAAGAAAGAGAGGGAGAGAAAGAGAGAGAGAGAGAAAGAGCGAGAGAGAGGAGAGAAAGAGGGAGAGAGAGAGAGAGAGAGAGAGAGAGAGTGGGAGAGAGAGTTTTGAGTAAACACTATTTTGAAACAAAAAAAAAGAAAAAAAATACTTTACAGTTTTACGTATATATACACACATACTGTATACATACAAACACATTATACCTATATACTATACACACATACATGCTCACACAGACAGACGAAATCAACATACATACGCATGCATCAACATACACAGACGCACGCATAACACATTTACAATTTTGACATAAAAAAAAAAAAAATTAACAAGACTTTTTTTTTTTTTCAGTTTTATTTTTTTGCCAATTAATTCACAGTTTTATTTACAGTTTGTGGTTTGGTTTCAGCTGTTGTCCATTTTTTCTTCTTTCTGTGTGTCGGTTGTGTTTTTGCTGTCTGTTGTGTTAGTTTTTTACAGTTCTTTTAATGTTTTTACTTGCTGTCTCTTCTCTGTTTTGGACAGCTGAAGAAATACATTTACCTGCCCCTCTATATCTACAGGTGTGTGTGTGCTGCACCCGGCCTCTTCACTCTCCTGTACCGCGGCGCTCTGAGTCTGACTGCGGGTCTTCCGTTTGGTTGTGGGTTCTGTGCCGGACGTCTCCTCCCGTTTTCTCCTCTGTGTTGTTGTGGTGTCTTTGGGTGTCTGTGGCGGTGCGCTGGTCTGTCGGCTGCTGTGTTTCAGTGCACATGTTGGGGGCGTGGTCACTGTCAGCACTGAACACTGTACCGGCATCAGGTTTTGCGCTCGTGCTGTGTACAATAGTACCGGTGTTGAGTTCAGCGCCGAGCGCAGGGTGTGTCTCAGTGCTGCCGGTGTGTTCAGGACTGACCGGGTGTGTCACAGCTTGGGGTGTCGGCGCGGCCCACCGCAGGCATGGACTCCTCAGTGCTCCCCCACTGGTTGTCCTCACGTCTTTACATTTCCATCTTTACATTTAAAAATGATGTTCAGTGGTTCCTCCTGGTGGTTTAAAATCATTAGGACCTGTCTCCGCAAGGACAGGACATGCTTCACGCTGGAGCCTTTATACCCGAGCGCGATGAGTTTCATGGGGCGACGCTGGAGACCACCACTCGCGTTGCTTGGACAGACAGAGGGGTGACCTGGGCCATAACGTCTCTCACTCGCATCCCATTTTTTATTACCATGGTTACGAGGGTTTTTTTGGTCAGGAAGACCAACACTGCTTTATTTATCCGGGAGGCAGAGTAGATGTTCTGGCACCTGATCTGCTCTCCCACGGCTAGCAGGACTTCCTCCAGCAGTACACCGTCTCCCACAAAACACCTGACACCATTCTGGAGGGACAAAATCTCCACACCGGCCTCAGACGCCATGGTGCTCCGCCCACTCTCTCCTGGCCAAGGTGGCAGCAACAAAGTTTAAGTTTCAACATATATACACAAATAGTCAATAAAAGAAATAAATAAGGCAAGAGGTTGAGTAAAAAAATTAAATCTGAATCCATAGATGAAAAGGTTGACTAGTTATTAATAAGTGGAAATGGGGGAGGGGAAACTCTGGTAGTCTGTGGGTCATCTTTAGGAAGGTGAACTCAACTTTTAGTCTCGCTCCTACCAGTGCTGTCAGCATTCTCTCAGCATCGTGTGTGGTTTATACTTTGGCCCGTGTATGTAGAGGTTCTCAGTCCATGTCACTCCTAGCTCATTTGTCCAGGTTTTTAGCAGAGAGAACAGCCTTCCCAATCTTTTGCACCTTAAGAACAGGTGGTCTACCATTTCCTCCCTCCCGCAGAAGAGACACTCGGTGCTCCTAGTGGGGTCCATATGCGCCACGTGTCTGTTCGTGGCCACAACCCCGTGTACTATCCGCCACTGTAGATCAGCTGTGCGCTTTTCTATGGGCGGTTTGTACAGGGACCTCCAACTACCTCGTGGGGATGAGCCTGGCGTCAGCCACTCTGACCACCGTGAGTCCCTTACGCCAGCCAACAAGCCTCTGTGCATCACCTTCACACTTGTTAAAAGCAGTGTCTTGAAAGACAGAAGAGCTCCTTCCTCTTGCTGTAGATCTTCAGCTGCTGGGCATATAGATAGGTGCAGGGGAGGCTGCTGATGCTCTCCAGGGCTTTGCCCCAAAGATTCTCTGAGTTGGGAGGGCAGTGCTGATATTACCTCACCCAAGAGTCTCTCCATTAGACGACTTGATTTTAATTCAGTTTTTTTGCACAGTTCGTCTGCTGTCTTCCACACCGTTCCATTCCTCAGATCCTTGATCTCTGTGATTTCTGCTTTCTGGAAACGATGTCAAATGAAAGTTGATGACAGCATTCTGATGTTTATGAGTGGGTTGTGAAATAGCAGCTCCTTGTCTGTACTTTGGAAAGGTTGTGTTTCAGTTCTGTTCGTCTTTATCACTGATGTCCAGGCTTTAAGTACGGACTGATAGAACTGTGTTATGGCTGATAAGTCCATTTCCTTGAGGTTAAGTGTGAACAGATGTGCGTCATAGTTCAGTCCTTCTACCAGTTGGAAAAGGGCTTTGGCTATACCTGTCCATGCCAGTCCTTCGCCATAGAAGAGCCTCGGTGCAGCCTGCAGTCTAAAGGTTTTTATTCAGCAGGACACGTCGATCAAGCTCTCCCCCCCCCCCCCTTCTTGTACAGGTAGATATAGCACAGAGGCTCGAGTCCAGTGTTGGCCAGTCCAAAAAAAGTTCACCAACTTCCTCTGCAGGTCCCTGATTAATGTCTCAGGGGGCTCAAGGACTGAGGCGGTGCCAGAGCATGGAGGTGATCAGATTATTGATGACCAGTACTCTCCCCCTGTAGGACAGCTGAGGCAGGACCCAGGTCCATTGAGATCCATTGAGTAGTTTTTCCACTACACCCTCCCAGTTTTTATTTTGTAAATTTCCTCAAGTATTCATTTATATCATCAAGTGTATAGAGAACTCACAGGATTAAACAGCTGTGTGTCCACAGTCCATAAAACCACCTGTTAGTGAGATTCATCAGAAAAAAGTTTTCAGTTTGTTAGGGATCATAAAGACTGGACTTTGGAGCGATGGAAAAAGGTCACGTGACCTGATGAGTCCAGACTGAGTCTATTCCAGAGTGATGGGCGTGTCAGGGTGAGAAGGGAAGCGCATGAAGCGATGCTCCCATCATGCATAGTGTCCACTGTACAAGCCTCTGGAGACAGTGTTATGATCTGGGGTCGCTTCAGTCGCTCAGGTCAAGACTCAGCAACGTTATGTGGAGATAAAATGAAGTCACATGACCACCTGAATGTCCTGAATCACCAGCACATTACATCTATGGAGGTTTAATTCCCTGATGGAATGGACATATTTCAGGACTCTGAGCGGCTCAGAGTGTGAGGAATCATTTACACACATGAACTGGACACCACAGAGTCCTGACCTTTAACCCCAGTCAGAGTGTGTGGGACGTGCTGGAGAAGTCTGACTCTCTTCCTCTTTGGTCATTGCCACACACGTGCACATACGCTCCGTTAAAAGTGGGTAAATTTCTATAATTTCTAAACAAAAAAGGTTTAAAATATTTCCCTTGATGTGTAATCAGTCTAAATTGTCCGCTTTTTTTTGAGACAGTTCTGTTAAAGCTGAGACAGGAAGCAGAACTCTTAGCTAACACAAGCTAATCCACATCTCTGTCCTGAGGCGAGTGTGTGCAGAGCCCCTGCTGTAAACCTGCACTCTGCACTCACTCTCATTTCTCTGAGTTTCTGCAGATACAAGGTTAATGAAGGTTAGTTATTTTAGCTCACACCTGTTTATTCTGTGGTGGAAATTCAATGAGAGAGGGAACGTGGACAAGCAAAAACAAAAGGAGCGCTCGTCCCGTCCCGTCCCGAAACTGGTTCACTGAATTTCCAGCACAGAATAAAATAAGAATTAGATGAAGAAGACGGTGTAGTTTAAACCTTGAGCGTACATGTTGACGTTAGCGCCCATGCTCAGCATGTCTCTCAACATCTTACTGACATTGTGTGTGTGGACGGAGGCGTGGTCGTCTCCCCAGTGATCCAGCCACCCTGTGTAAAACTCTGAGTTCACCTAAACGCACAACACACACATTTCATTCAGCGTCCTGTCTCTCTACTGCTTTACACTCATTAACTACAACCACACAATATCACAACCGCTCTGTAGCTACAGGTACAATGTGTGTGTGTGTTAAAAATATCTATAAACTCACCAGAGGGCCCTTGGGCTCAAATCTCCGCTGGCGAAGGAAAGCGTCACTGATGTTTGTGTCTAACAGAAAAACAGGAAGTTCTTACACACTGAGTAAAACCATGTTCAACTCGTCCTCCAGCTCTATCAACACACTCCACATTAAACTGAATTCTGTGAAGGTCAAAGTTCACTGGTGTTGTTTATAAAATTCTGAATAAACGACTAACATGACTGAGTCGTGTCTTTAAAGCTGAAGCATTAATGATTTGTTTATGACTTGAAATATAACCATATAGTGTGCATGTCTCCCAGGCAGCCATCACACACACACACACACACACACACACACACACACACACACACCGGTGCCGAAGTCGATGGTGGCGTACAGCCCCTGCAGGCTTCCACACGCCAGCTCTCTATCCGTGTTTCCGTCAGTGGTGAACAGAACCACATCCTTCCCCAGAAGGTTCTGGAACAGCAGTCGAAGAAACCGCATGTAGTTATGATCACAGGCGAAGTAACTGCCGTACTCATTTTCCACCTGCACACACACACTTCAGTTTATCATGTTTATTCTCTACACTATAATTAGCGTTCCTATGACTAGCGTGACGCACCTGCATGCTGATGATGTTCCCGCCGTTCTGATAGAGCCACGGACGCATTTTAGTGAGCAGCACAGATAACCAATCACCTACAGCCTGCATGAACTCTACACACACACACACACACACACACACACACACACACACACACACACAGAGTCAGCAAGCTAAAATCACAGCTCTCATGTAAACACCTGGACGCTGATATACCTGGATCTGCTGAGCGCAGGAGAATGTTGCTGTTGTGGAGCAGCCATGCGGGAAGACCTCCCTACACACACACACACACACACACACACACACACACACACACACACACACACACACAAAGCATGCAGTCAGCACGTTTACATCATCCATAAGTACCAGTCATGTGATTAGCGTCTCTGCCTGAGATTAACTGATTTCGCTGATTTATGTAGAACTTGTATGCTAACTGCTAATTAGCCCGTCAGTGTTACACACAAACTCCCGGTGAGAACGTCACAGTGTGTTGTTAGAACTTAGCAGCTGTTCAGTGTCCTAGAACAGCATTTATGAAGACACTCAGGAGAGACATCTGCAAAAACATCTGGGTCGCAGGTTCTAAGACATTTTAATAAGAACACACTCGTGACTCGTCATTTCCTCTCTATTAGACATCACTGTGTATAACTTCTCTGTTTCAGTTCCTCTTAAATAAACACTGAACATCACACACACTCACACACACACACACACACAACGTTCCAAAATCTAAAGGTTATTCTGCTTCATCACACTCACTCACACACATTCACACACACTCTCGCACTAGGGCTGTTGCTATCGAATATTTTAGTAATCGAGTATTCTACCAAACATTTTATCGATTAATCAAGTAATCGGATAAAATGCACTTTTGCTTAATTAAACAACAATGTAGAATATATAAAAGAAACAAAGCTTAATTGGTTTTATTTTAAGAAAAATCTACAGCATTTTATCAAAAATAAACATTATCATTATTCAAAATACAAGGAAGAGCTTAAAGTTGACTGAGATGAAGTAAGTGCATTACAGCCATACATTCTTATTTTACGGCCTTTTCTCAGGTGCAAAGACAAGAAAAAAGGTATTTCAGATGACTTTAAGTATCAAAATAATTAAGGCGAACTTTAAAACAAATTTTAATATATTTTTATCGCTCCCTTCCATTTTGCAGCCACAACAGAACGCTCTCACACACACACTCACGCACGCACACACACTCACGCACACACTCACCCAACATTCCAAAACCTAAAAGTTATTCTGCTTAATCATACTCACTCACACACACTCTCGCGCGCGCACACTCTCATGCACACACACACACACATGCGCGCACACACACACACTCTCTCACAGACACACACACTCTCTCTCTCACAGACACACACTCTCTCTCTCACAGACACACACTCTCTCTCTCACAGACACACACTCTCTCTCACACACACACACACTCTCTCACAGACACACACACACACACACTCTCTCTCACAGACAGACACACACACACACTCTCTCTCTCACAGACACACACACACACTCTCTCTCTCACAGACACACACACACACACACTCTCTCACAGACACACACACACACACACTCTCTCACAGACACACACACACACTCTCTCACACACACACACACTCTCTCACACACACACACACTCTCTCACACACACACACACTCTCTCACACACACACACACTCTC
>JAAGKR010013791.1:0-13174 GCA_011419295.1 Clarias macrocephalus
TCATTTTTCCATTTTTCTTCAATGGAGTTTGAAACTGCTGTAAGTTCATTAATAATCCTTAAAACTCAAGCAGCACAGATACAGATAGTATAGGTTAAAGGTCGACAGCCTTAAACACACAAGATGCCATTTGGAGCCGTTTCCCACAGAAAAGAAAACATTGGGAGCCACAAAACATAAAAAAACTAAAATGAAGATAACACTGCATATATTGTTTTTTACCTTTATGTTATCTACTAAAAAACTAACTGTGAATGGTGTAGAGAACAACTGAATAACAGGAACTAAAAATTTCCCATAAGTCATTGCATTTTGCTGGAGTGTAAAAATAGATGATCTTAAAAAGATTAATATATTTATCATCAGTATAGTCAGTATCATCAATATTATATAAAAAAATCTCTGTACACCTTTAATCAATTATTATTATTAATAATAATACAAATGAATAATTTATTTTAAAGGTGCACACATTTCAATAGCATATGTTTTATAATGGTAACAATATTAATAAATATTCAATATTTAGTGTCCTTAGTGTGAAACACACAGCAGCAATGACAGGTTCCCAAGGTGCTTTCTGTATGTCAACACGGCGCTGGCTCCGAATGGTAGTTGAGGAAATTTCCCTTCACCAAGTTCATGAAATATGAACTCAGTGGTACGGTGTACACACACTTCAAACACTTACATTATTCATACTGTGGAAAATCAGCTACTGTCAATACTGTGTACGTTAGTTTCTTTCAGGAGGAAAAACCCAAAGGTGACATCTTTTCATTTCACTTCTGTATATTTAGTGAAGCTAAAGTAAGACCAGAGGAGGGAGGGGCCTACTGTATAAGACGACTTTTACATGTATAAATGCGCATGTGCATACATACTACGACACAAAATGCATACATACTACTCATATGTCATGCCCTCACTCGTTTATTAAGCTAAAATTTATTTTAATTTTGCTCGTCTAGCAAAGTGCTCACAGACCAAGTTACTCACAATCCAGGTTCAACTGTACACACCATTTTATGTGGAAAATAATAATTAACTTTAAACTCTTATCCATTAGCTTCTCCCTAAAAAAACAACCTGAAACTGTGAAACAACAACTGTTAAAAACTGTAAAAAAAAAAAAAATAATAATAATAATAAAATAATAATAATAATAATAATAATAATAATAATAATAATAATAATATTTCAACTAATATCACACAAAAGCAAAGGACACTTATTAGAGACTGATTTGGCATGGAGAATATCTAAACTTCACTTGCATTTAAACAAAATAACTATTTTTACAAAATAGCAAATTAAAGAATAAGAAACATAAATTTCCTCATTCCTTTATTTGCTAATTATATATGTTACCATTGCAACATTAAATAAAACAGCTAAACTAACCGCAACATGTTTCCTTCGTTGTCTACCATGGATAAGGTTTTCCCCTGCTCTGCATCGTTGTGTGGTCATGTGACTACTTGTGTGGGGTTTTTTTTTTTGGGTTATTGCGGCTGATTGGTCAAACGGAGGTCATGTGATTATTGTTGTTACGTCTAGTTGGGGAAACACAGCCACTTGGTATTTCTTTTGCAAACACAAAATCTAATGTGTAGAATAAATGGTCACGAGTCGAGTGTAGCTGAATGTAGCGGAGTAAGAGTAGTGTTCACAAATCTACTCAAGTAAAAGTAAAAAGTATTGTGCAGTTTTTTCAAAAAGTTACTTAAGTAAATGTAACAGAGTAAATTTAACTCATTACTATCAGCCTCTGGTTGTAAGTTAATAAAACCTTTGATCCTAGTGGAATAAGTTACCTGCTTTTGTTTAGATGAATAATAATAACATTAATAATAATAATAATAATAACAACACAAATGTCAGCAAAGTAAATAAATATCACATTTACTCTTTAGTAATTACTTAACATTATCAAGGAATACATCCCAGCCATTAATAATTTTTTTCCTGGAGGAAAAGAACAAAAAGGATATACAGTAAATGTTATCAGAGGTAACATCAATCATCAACACTTTCCTCACAATTCTTTATAACTATTTAGTATTATACACGCTATCAGTACTTTAGTGATGGGAAGTTTTAGTCATTTTAGTGACTCGGTTCTTTGAATCTCGTTCATCAAAATGAAAGAATCTTATTTTGAGTCATTTAGTTCATTTTGTTCTTTTGATCAGAAATAAAATAAAATGTCACATTTTCAATAAATAGACTCCCAACACGTCTACATACACAAATCTTGGCTATAGTAATGTAAATATTACAATACAGCTAAGGACGTATTATGATAAACAGAATGAGCCGCTCACCTCTCATATCGTCTAGTGCAAGTCGTTCGTTCTATTACATAGCGTCTATGGGAGTCACGTGACAAAAGATCGAACAACTCAGACTAGAAAACTCATTGAGAAGAATCATTTCATTCTGTTTCCAGTGTACTGCACTGCATAGAGTCTGAAGACTCAAAGGTAATGTTTCCATATATAACCTACAGAGGCTTTGCGTTGCTTTGTGCATTCAAAAACAATGACTCGGTCATGAACGACCCATCACTACAGTGCATTAAATACTATCAGAATATTTCTTGTAGATTTGTCACTACATTCCACTTGGGCAATTTAGGGGATGAACATCGGAACATTTCTAAACATCATAACAAACAGTGTTTCTGCTTACACAAAGTCTTTTTAAGACGGTAATGTAACAAACGTAAGAAACTCAAGCAGAAGAAATGTTGTGTATGTCTTTTATATGCATTTATCAAAGCCACACAGGTTTAGTCTGGTCCCACATCCTGCACTGCGAACCTCACTGATTGCTTTAAATGACAGAAAATTTAAACACTTTTCATACATTATTGTGTTCTGAATAAATTCTTTAATAACACAAGTTTAATTCTTATATAAAAGTTATATATATTCCTTTTTCATAATTATAAAAGTACCTGAAATTGATACCCACCCTGTCATTTTGAAACTAACTGATGTAATCAGGGACTTTACCAACATCATTTTGTCCGCTTGCTATAAGAAGTGCTGGAAGACTCATTGAGAATGGTCCAATCACATGAGCCCAAATATTTAAAAACAATATTGATTCGCTAAGAACAAAAGTGGGGGGGGTTCAGGGCGCACAGCGCTGCGCTCCGAGGTTGATTTGACAAAATTCGATCAGAGCTCAGCCTCAGGTCACATGCTTTTCAAAAACGTACGTGCCTACATAGACACTCGTTTGTCCGGCGCCCCGCGTACACGAACACAAATGAACGTAATACAGTTTAGATTTTTTTTTTTTATTGCAAATAAATAATATTAAGAAATACAGCGGAAATTTGTGACTACATGACTTTATTTCATTATTAAAATAAATAATTATTATGTTAAATAATTACATGTTAAAGGATCATTCTTCTCTGCCTAACTTTAAGGGGGACAGCGGCCCTGCGCCCCGTATTGACCGGCCGCCACTGTTCATTTCACTATGTACAATATGTACTGTATATGGTTAAAGTGACAATAAAAGCCTACTTGACTTGTATTATTGAGCTTTCTTGTGTTTTTTTTTTTGTGTGTGCATAAAAAACACCAGTATCGTCCTGGTACAAAATTTGCTCACCACATTAACCACAAAGAGAACAAACATGCAGACGTGACAAACAAGTTATCCGCATTTTAGCATAATAGTGTAGCTGTAGCATAATAGTGATTTAAAAGGTTTTGTGTCACAGATGAATGCTGACAGTACATCAAACACAAAAGGTTTTAGTGTCGAGATGCCTGAATTTGGAAGGGATTTCCCCTAAACCACATAGGGACGCCCCCAGTTTGTGTACTGAAATTCACATGTGCATCCACTCCGCAGAGATGGCAAGATGACATGAATACCTTCATCACTACAGCCGAAACCAAAAATATCACTAGTTTATCAATTAATTATTAAAATGGTCAGAGTCAGTCTCCTTGCTGTTTTCCCTGATGTATTCATAATCATTAGTCTACTTCTGCTGGTGCGCCCTGGAAAACTTTGTGTGCGGTTGAGGGCTGATTATACCAGGTAGGAAAGCAAAGAGGAGGATCATGGCTCAACATCCTGAGCCCAGACCTCATTTAAATTAAATTAACAAATATTGTAAGTCAACAACAATAGCCCAAGTTTAGAAAAACTATTTTATTTAGACTATAAAAAATTATTCTGCGCCTATTTTAGGTGTGCCAGCTGCCAATCTTCTTTTATGGCTTTTTATCAGGTTAAATTGTTCAGTGACAAGCCTGTAAATTTCCATTGCCATCCACCTTTCATAGGGTCTTGGGGGAGTCTATCCCAGGGAACTCAAGACACAAGGTGGACTTTTATTTGGTTTACAAACAAAGAATACAATTAACAAGAAATGGAATTAGATGAGATAAAAATTTATTAATCCTTGTCATCTACTTATTCTCTGTTATTTATTTAAATTATGAAATCACGTGCCTGCTTGTTATTCTAAAACACTGTGGATTTTTTTTTAACGCAAGAGCATTTCCAGACTAGTTTTTATGACTTCTGTATGTGTCAGGTGTGTTGAATATCTTGATTGAAATCTAAATTGCTTTGTGTTTAAACATTGATTTCTTTCTAGGTAATCCATTACTTGTCCGGGGGCTAGTTTTTTTTTCCCTTTTTTTAAACTTTAGAAACTACTGGCATAATAGAAAT
This sequence comes from Clarias macrocephalus, assembly GCA_011419295.1. Classification (NCBI taxonomy): domain Eukaryota; kingdom Metazoa; phylum Chordata; class Actinopteri; order Siluriformes; family Clariidae; genus Clarias; species Clarias macrocephalus. The sequence continues at coordinate 4,714 of JAAGKR010013791.1, forward strand.
AGGCCTTTTGAAATTTTATTAAAAATATTACCCATGGCCACAAGAAGGTGATTTTAAATAGGTGGTGTATGATGGTAATAGAGGAAACAAATATTGAAATAAATACACTCACAATATTTAAATAACATAATAATTAAACAGTATTATAATAAAAATGTTTAGTTCTTAATGTTCATTTACTCTATTTACAGATGGGCTTTTTTTTTCTTTCTTTATTGAATGATATTTAAGCTCAATAACACAATATTCAGTGTGTTTTACAATCCAACCAAAAAGAGATTTATTTCAAGCATGATCACATCAAGTGAAGTAGGCTGAATTGTGTGTGAGAGAGGTGTGTATGATCAGCAACAATGCTGGTAGCTTTGCGAATGCAGCGTGTGCTATAGATGTCCATGACGGAAAGAAGAGAGCCACCATGGTCGCGTCATCAGCAAAATTTCAGCTTCCTGATCAGGTGCTAAGGGATGATGGTATTGAATGCACAGCATTCACATATAGGTGTCCTTGTTGTCTACAGTAAATAAAGAGATAAATATAAAGAGACTTTATTGTCATTGTAGTGATACAACGAAATTAGTTTGGTACTGTAGCTCTCAGAGACCAGCAGCAATAAGAGATAAGAGATACAACAAAAGATATTTGCACTAAAGTAGTTGTATCTGAAGTAGTTGTGGATTCTGGTCGTGGTTGCCTCTTTGTCACAGCTTAATCTTGATCTTCTTTGGGGCATCTTGTCCCTTTCTTTGTAGGCAGAGTCTCAAAGTGTGATAGATAGATTGATACAAGATAGACAAGATATGACAAGATATATAGATGTCACCCAATTTATTATTTTTTTTAAGCATTAATGTGATGTCACTCAATGTGATGTCACTTCAATTTGAGATTGTTACAGTTACGATTATGACAATATATAATTATATATAACTAAGGATGCTATTAGCCACTTTTTGCCATAAGTAAAAGGCCTCACCATGGCTGAACCATTTGAGATATCATAAATCTCTTAACAATTTTGCCTCCTCATTGTCTTGAGAACATATGGCATAGTTTGATGGCGTGAAATGATGTTCTTGGAGACTGAATGTGTATCATGATTTTCTTAAATCATTATAAATATTCAGAAAGTGGCTAGTCTTAATTTTTCCCCCTGGGATAAATTTGCAGTCATATAGCACTACAAGCCTGGTTATATCTTTGGACCCAAGGTTATTCCGTCTCCTTGGCTCCTAGACCAGACTTTAATTTCTTACTCTAATAATTACATATTGTTTATTGCTTTGACTTACATTAAGAGACAAAGGGGTCAGTTGCATTTTTTTGTCATTTTTTTTATTTATAGTATTTCAAAAGTCTTTGAAGTTTATCTGTGGTGTCAAATCCAGGTCAGCATCACATCAAAACACAATGTTTGATAAATCTGAATAGTCTGCTGTTCCTTTTTGTTCTGAACAGAGAATCTCTGACCAGATGCGAGAAGCGCAAAATGTCTATTTAAGAGATGTAAATTATCATTTACAATGCTCTTCCCTTGTCGATATAATTGTTTGGTGTACAGTGACTCTCAGTTCAGCTGTGGCTCTCCAAACAGCTTACCTGCCCATTTAACAATCTGGTTCAGAAAATTCTCACTTTTCATATAAACACCTTTGAACCATGACTCTAAATGGAATAAAGATAAAATTTACTTAAAATAAAAAGCACAATACAACATGGACATCATAGTTCAATCCATGTTAATTAATACAGACACTTTCCTGCTTTGCAGTTAGATTCAAAGTTTAGACTAGAGTCAATTATATTTACCAGGTATTTGTACGAGGTGGCCTATTTCACAGTCTGACCTTTAATCGATGTGGCATCATGACTGTGACCACTATTTCTAAAATCAATGACCATGTCTTGGATTTTAGAAACACTGAGCTGCAGGTAAGACTTATTACAATATTCTTTAAAAAAAAAAAAATCATTTACAATCATCCTGTGGCTGCTTTCCCCATCCTGAAACAGGCTTAAAATAACAAAGTCGTCTGCATATTTTAGAATGAATCTATTTCCATATTGATTCTGATATGTGAAAGGACACACCCTTGTGTTCAGACAGTAGAAGTTCAGACAGGGTCAAGACAACACTCCACTGACTCTCCCTCTCTGTGTTCTGTCAGTTACAAAGTTAAGAGTCCATCCCATAATATTCTTACTCAAGTTAAAATTAGCTAAATGCCAATTAACTAAAATATGGGGCTGGATGGGGTTAAAAGCTGAAGTAAAATCTACAAATATAACCCTGGTCATTAAAAAATAAATTCAGTAAACCTCCCTTAAGTGGCCTTGCGCAAATTGTACAGGGTCAAGTGTAACGGAGGGTAAAATGGTTAAATTAATGCATAAACGGGGACAGCGCCATCTGCTGGACCCTGATAGTATTTGATCTGTGGAATAAGGACCGCCCACAGCAGAGCTGATGAGACACGCTGTGGGTGAGTTGCATGTTTAAAACTGCTAGAGAACTATCAGTTAAAAAGTCATTAAAACACATAAATAACCATTTTTTGTGGATTCATCCCTTCATAAACCTGTAGGGTAACTGTTGTTATGCATTTGGCGTCGAATGTGTAATTTCATAGAGTTATTTTGACTTGTAGTTCATTTGTGTATCTTGTGTTTTATGTAGAGATGATTCATTTCTCATGCAACGAAATGTCCTTATTTCCACATTATATCCTCATTGTGCAGGTATGTTACAGAAAATGTAAATTTTTTTGTTCACGTGTTTAAAAGTGTGTACGTGTATAATGGATTAATTGGTTAATTTGTCTAGAGGTGCACATGTTCACCACTAGGGGATATTATCCCTTGAAATATGAATGAAATTGAATTGCTTTGAGTAATACATTGACAATGTTTGTTTGTCACTGTTAATTTAAAAATAAAACCCCAAAGAATCTCCACTATACGATCACCAAGCTAAAATATTTCATTTGATATAGGATTTAAAATAAGAATACTGTTTTGAATAACCAGCAGAGCTGATGAGACACGCTGTGGAGCTGATTCATTTCTCATGCAACGAAATCCTTATTTCCACATTATATCCTCATTGTGCAGAACCGATAAGACGCGCTGTGTAGGCCGCACAGACAAGATCGTCACACAAGCACCTTTCAGCTGATTTAAAAAATTTTGTTCTTACTATTTTGTTTGGTTTACATAACAGAAACATAATGAGCAACAAGTCTAAAATCATTCAGCGTTTGGGGCTGCTCACTTTAGGGACAGGAACTATAGTGGCATCTTTCCATACTTGTGGTACCCTTAGAAAAGTACTGAAAATGTATTCAAAGACAGGCGTGTCATCTGTTATGTTTGTCTTTAACAGACACCAACCATTTCTATCAGGCCCAGAACTTTTGTTCACTTTAATTTTATCGAATGCTCTTTCTACTTCCTTTTATTCAGTGTTAAAGTGCTGTGTGTCTGTCAGTTGATCTTTAATAAACAATCTGTTATTTAAAAAAAAAATAAAACAAAAACAGCTAAAAGCACTGGCTAATTCAATGTTAGAATTAAAACATGTTATTGTTGCTCTGAAAGCCTACAATAGTGTTTATGGTGGACAACGCCGAACCAAGCTTATTCACTTCCATGTACTCCTCCAGTTTGTATTCATATGACCGTTTTGCTGAAAAAAAATTAACCTCTAAGCTTTTTGGAGTCTTCTGAAACATGATGGAAGTGAATGTGAATGAAAGGGCGTGTGGATTCTCTGTTGGAACAGGGTCTTGTAAGGCCTTGCTTTTCTCCATGTCTTGACTTGAGTTTGGCCTGTTTGCAAACAAGATATTTTTTGGAGATGATGTGGGATATTAATTAATGTACACAAACCTGTGCACCTGAAGTCGCCTCTACCCCCTGATGTGCCAGCATCTTCTTTACCAGTGTTACCTCTGTTACCTGCCTCAGGTCTGTGAGCATGGAGTTTTCATATTCTAGTGCTTGGTGATTTTCCTCTCACAGTCCAAAGACATGCAGAATAGGCTAATTGGCATTCCTAATTTGTCGGTACTGTGAGAATGAGTGTGTGTATGTATGTGTGCGTGTGCACTGCAATGGATTGGCACTCCATCCAGAGTGTACCCTATCATGTGCCCTAACCCTGCGTTCACACCGAACGCGGCGAGAGCATCAAAGACGTCGAAAGTCATTCATTTTCAATGGGAGCCGGCGGCGAAGAGAGTTGAAATCAGCTCAACTTTAGGGTAATGAGCTATGACGCGGTTGAGCAGCAACCAATTAAAATGGAGGTCCTCCGCTTGGGAGGATTCCGCGGGATGCAGTCCTGTAATTTTTGTTCCGGCGACATTAGTTCCCAAGCAAAATGGAGGAGAGGTTGATTATTGCGATTGTGGGTGTTTATTAATTATTAATGTTATTTTAATTAACTTTGTCTAGTAAGTGATTCTAATGTTATAATAATAAGAAAAATAATATAAGAAAAAAATATATATATTAAATTAGACTAGCAATTCACAATGAACAGAAGCCACACCATATGAATGGCTTATAATTTGTTTATTTCTACAATACAGTTCTCTCTATGAATCAATTACTTGTTATCTTCCACATTTTGGTCAGTCTCCAGAAGATCAACAAGCTTGATTACTTTGCGGCCCCTTTAAATACAAGAAAGGCATTTGGTCCACGTCAGAGGCGTAGGCGGCAGGGCGGCGAGAGCGAACTGTGACGCTCTCGCTGCGTTCGGTGTGAACGCAGGGTAAGTCTCCCAGGCTGGGCTATTAATACAGGATTAAGCGGTATAGGATGATGATGAGAGAGAGAGAATAGACACTCACTCTCACTCGTCTTCTCAGTTGGTGTCGTTCCTAATCACTTCCATTTGTTATATTACCAGTAATAGTTGACTGTGGAATATTTAGTAGCAAGGAAATTTCATGACTGGACTTATTGCACAGGTGACATCCTATCACGGTACTATGCTGGAATCAGAGGTGGAAGGTAACAAATTATATTTACTTGCGTTACTGTAATTGAGTAGTTTTTTGTGTACTTCTACTTTTTAAAGTAGTTTTTAAAATCTGTAATTTAACTTTTACTTAAGTATGTTTTGTTTGAAGTATTTTAATTCACTACATTTTAAATCATATTCACTACTGAGTAAAACAAATGAATGGAAATGCAAAAATAAAAATATTATGCTTTGTATAAATGCTTCGTCGCGCGCGCGCGTGTGTGTGTGTGTGTGTGTGTGTATATCGTGTCCTGGTCACGCGCTGCTCCAGACTCCAGTCCAGGTTTTCCCCTGACTGTCCCCACATCGCCATCTACCTGACCTTCCGCCCTGAGAGTGACGTCATCAACCAGCGCGCCCATATATAAACCGGAGAGACGCGGGAAAGAGATGTGATTTTGGCGTTTTGATATTTGGTTGTTTATTCTGGTTTTGACTTTTTGTCTCCCATTGCCTTTGATTATTGCTTTGCCCCTTTGGTTTGGTTGGTCTTTATATATATTTGTAGATAATTTCACTGTTCAATTTAAAAAATTTAAATTTAAAATAATTTAAATTTTCACTCATTTATTTTGGGAAGAGGGAATTTATTCACTGTTTTTGGTTTAGGGAGTCAGGGAAGGTACCTTTTTTTTTTTTTTTTTTGCAGGTAATCTAGCTACTAAATATAAATACCATTTTGTTTATTATTTTGGCCTGTGTGTGTGTATTTTTTGTAAAGCAATACAAACCTCATTATTTCATCAGTTAATGACTGGATCTAGTTCTTTCTGCCATATATCACCATATTTCCATACAGTTTAAAATAGGACCCTGAACCGTTCTCTTGCTGTACGGCCCGACACTAGACTGGGATGTAACACCATATTTAAGTGACCACTTTGATTTTCAAGCACAAGAAAGACAACAGCTTTATTATGCAAAGGTGTTAAAAACAACTAGTTTGAGATTTATATCTGCTCATCTTTTTTGAACTACACTAGAATGCCTCATCCCACCCCGCTGTTAAAAAGTAAATAAATAACTCGGTAACTTTTACTCTGAGTAAATTTTTTATGAGCTACTTTTTACTTTTACTTGAGTAGACTTTTATAATGGTAACTTTACTTCAGTAAAATTTTAGTACTCTTTCCACCTCTGGCTGGAATTCACTGAGCTCCTGAGCGTGAGCTGTTCTTTCACAAATGCTTGTAGAATCGTCTGCATGCCTGTGTGGTTTATTTTATACACCTTTAACCATGGAAATAATTGAAACACTTGTATTCAATGATTTGGATGGGTGAGTAAAAGATTTTGCCAATATAGTGGACATGTATCAAATCCACACAGCTTTAATTTTTTATTGTCAAACTTCAGTATAAAACCACACAGTAACTTCAAAAACCGACAGAATTTCCTTTCTTCTTAGATTCTTCTTAGTTATGTAGTTAGTTAGATGGGTCAATGACGAGCAAAAAAAAGGGCTTATATGGAAACCTTGCCAGTGTGTGTTAACAGTGAGGCTTCAGGCTTCAAACTGTGTATTTGGGTTTTCGAATACGTTTCATTACTTAGTTATTATTACTTTTATGAAGGGTTAATTTATAGTGTGTTCAACTGTGAGGATCTGCCAGGAACTGTGAAAATCAATCAATAGTCAATATGAACTTTCACACACTAGAAACACTTACATTACTCATACTGTGGTAAATCGACCACTGTCAAAACTGTATTAGTTTCTTTAAGGAGAAATAAACTCACAGATGAAGGTAATATTGTTCATCTTTTCATTTCACTCGTCCGACTCTCCCATTATCAATACAAGATCTTCGAGAGAAATTAATGCGACTCTGGATGAATTTTGTGACAATTAGCTTATCGAAACAATGCCAGAGCAAATGCATGCCATAATCAAAGCAAAGGGCGGGTCAAAGAATACTAGACTTTTTTTTGCCCATGCATGTATTTTAAAAAAAAATTAAAAAAAAACACATGATTATGTGATGGATGCTAGTGATAATTGTGGATCGATACAAATTACCAATGAATGTTAAATACTACACATTGAATCTCTTCTTTTTTGGCCTCATATTACTTAACAAATAACACATTACACACCATTTATTTTATTATTATTTATTTATATTTATTTTATTTTATTAAGTTTAAACTCTTTTCCATTAGCTCCTGCCTGAAAAACTGTAAAACAAAACAAAAATAGTCATTCTGAAAAAATACATTACATAATTACATATTAAGAATTTAAAATTTCTAGTATGATCACAGAAAAGCAAAAGTCAACAAGGATACTTACTAGAGGCTGATTTGGCATGGAGAACGTCTAAACGTCACTAGCATTTAAATCTGTTGGGTCGTCAATACATTGAACTAGACACTAAAATCATGCAGAAAAAAAGACCAGAATTACATTTCTATATAAAACATTGTTTGTGTCTTAATTCCTTCTTAATTCTTTAATATAGATAGATAGAGTACTTTATTAATAACAAAGTGAAATTATGTGTTGTAGGTTAATAAAACCTTTGAACCTAGTGGAATAAGTTACCTGCTTCTGTTTAGATTATTATTATTATTATTAATAATAATAATAATAATAATAATAATAATAATAATAATGTCAGCGAAGTACATTAATATGACATTTATCCTTTAGTAATTACGTAAAATTATCAAGGAATACGTCCCATCTTAACTGCTGCTAGAGAGAGAAAGAGAGAGTGAGAGAAGCCAGGCTCTTACTGGATGATGATTATGCATGGGGAATGCCTCGTCCCCATAATCCACCACGGCGTTTAACGGCATCGGATCGTCCACACACTGAACTGGAAGCTACAAAACATGTAGAGAAAGCCCTACTTTAAAATCCCTGTTTGGGAGTAAACTAGCATTTGGTTACAATATTATGAACCAAAAGAAGTAGTGAAAAACCCAGCATGATTATCTTGATTACCTCCTGTTCAGCTGAAGCTTGCTCCTTAGCCTCAATCTGTCCCTGGAACATATATATGAAATTATAAATATGACTGAAAATATTCATATCTGCTCGAAGTCTGGCTACAAACGTAAATGTTCCTAAACTTTTACGGTCACTAACAGTTAAAATAAACTGCGAATGTTTTGGTTTTCATGGGTGGCATGCTAACTTAATCATATGCTAACAAGCTAATCCTTGATCTCGTGCTAACCAAGGCTTTAGCACATAACATGACATGGAAGCTTTGATTAGTTATTAATTCATATGCATTGTGAAATATAAGTGAATAACTTAAGCATTGTTACCCAGCATTCAAGTTAACTGTCAATTAGCCTAAAGCTTTGACTTCATCACGTAAGCTTCTTTTACCGTGTTGGTCGATTGGCCTCAACCTAAACTCTGTCATATGCAAGATTTGTGGTACGAACTGAAAACAAAACAAACCAAAAAAAAAA
>JAAGKR010013792.1:0-13173 GCA_011419295.1 Clarias macrocephalus
TATATCGGCGAGCATGTGAAGAAACACGCCCATGAAGTCACCACACATTTGCTAGACCTTTGCCTGAAGTCTCACTCATATTAACACGAGACATAACTTCCCTCCCTCACACCGATTTTGTCATCTCCTTTTATCGAGCTTGTACTGTTTCTGAGCTACCGAGATTTCTTGGCTCGTACCGTTCGGTGTAAAGTGGTGTAATTAGCATTGCCTGCTGGTCTGACAGTGAGAGTCTCTTCGCCAATTAAGCGAACGAGCATGCCCTTCACTTCAGTACAAAACTAATCCTCTGTCTGTTTTCTTTAGAGACACGACATTGACTTTGCCATTTTCGCGAAATAAACGCTTTTGAAATTCGGCGATTTGATCGCTCGCCAGAAAGAACGCGCTAATTGGACGAACCTGACACTATTGTTCCCGTATCAACCGGTTGCTTGGAAAAATTGCAATTAAAGAAAGAAGTACAGCGTTATCACACCGAGATGGAACGTTACAGACAACATTCAATGCTACGTCATGCAGCCTATTGAACATGTTGAAATGATCTTGAAGGGAACAGGCTCCAGTGATGCTCATTTCCATGCTGTCCAGACTAGAATATTTGATTTCATTAAATATTAATTGGATTGGGGCATTTCTACAATTTACAGATTTATAAAACTGATTGTGTTCCGTCTAAAAATGACCTGAAAAAACTTTCGATCAGACAGTAAAACACTCACCCGGACTGAGAAGCCTCACTCGGCTTCACTGCATTAAATATTACATATAAAACATTCAAGTATTGATACAAAAAAATCCACACAGAATTAGATGAAGCTGATTTTCACAAAACAGTCTCCAGATCACAGTTAGCATCAGGGCTGCGCGACTAATAAGATTTTGATCCCGATCATGATTTTGGCTTCCCACTATTAAATTAACATGGTCTACGTTATTGAAAACGCTCCGCCAAGAGAACGCAGCGCATAAGCATGACGCTAGAATAATACTCAAACAGGACCAATGAAAAACGGCCATGAGGATTAGAGCTGCACGCGCGATTCATACTCACAGTGCTTACAGTGTCGCTTTTTACCAGTGCAGTATTGCAGCCTGTGTACAGCGCTACATTACCGACAAAAGCCACATCAGCGTTAAAAAAAGAAAGCGTTCCAAATGGCTCAAGCTCCCACGGCCTTCTTCTGCAATGGAATGATATTGTGTTATTATTATGATGATTCATGTTGTAATATTAATCATAATAAAAATAATCGCTGGTCTCATTTACACTTCCTGGTTTTGGTATTGTGTTTGGATGCAAAGATTTACAGATTAGCAGGAATGCAGCACAACAATGAAAAATGTTTTATGTCATTAAAATTAAAGAATAATCATAATAAATAAGTGTGATTTTGATCAAAATAATCGTGCAGTACTCAGCGGCATGCGCTAATTCTTCTGCTAATACAGCTCAGCCACTGCGGCGCATCAGCTAGCATAGACATACGCTAACTCTTTCCTGTTTGTAGGGTGCCATTACTACACATCCTGACTACTGTACATGCCTAGTCTTATTAATCTTCATTTGTCCGTGTGTTTTTGGGAGCCATTAATATGAAAGAACTGAATTTCACTAGTTTGGTGTAAACAAGTCTGTGTTTTTTATATCATCATGATATAGAAGTTAAGTTAAATGTACCACTTTAGAGCTAATATACTGCGGATCACCTTTACATGTAACCTCATAAGGCACGACGCTTTGCTAACAGGCACGACGGTGTCGACGGTGATGTATAAAGGATGAACGCTATGTTGTTTGCTATTGAATTCATCAGATATAAAGCTTGTCTTGATTTGAGTCGATGCCAGTCCACTCTTCTGTTAGCAAAGAAAACATGCTGAGTTAAATATAGCCAGTTAATGTTAGCAAGCTAACGAAATCAGATGTTAATTCCTTCCCAAGTCTTTGCTATAGCGCTAAGTCCATCGCGCAGCACGAGGAGGAACCTGCAGATGATGAGCTGTCACGCTTCTTGACTTATTTTAGTTGCTTCAAACTGAAATATAAATAAATTCTTTGTGTCTTTGCTCAAGGTCTTCATCAAAGCTTTAACACGACGTCAGTTCATAGACTTTAACGCTCAATTGAATGTCCTATCTCTGTCTGTGCTTCTTCACTCAGTGAAAATTAATCATTTTTTCCATTTAAAATGTTTGAGCTCTGGTCAAGGATAGACGCTTCGTGACTCGTTTTCATTAAGAAGAATTTTTTTTTGCATGCAGTATTTCTCAGAAACATGCAATGACAAGGACGTGATATAATACAGCTCATCGTGCTGGTCCGTTAAGTGTTGCGTGCGTGTGTGCGTGTGTGCGTGTGTGCGTGTGTGCATGTAAAATGAACAAAAGTTTGACGAACTAAACCCAGACACCAGATTTAAGTGTGTGTTGATGAAACCTCCCATGTGGAACTGTATCGGACATTCCTGTTCGGTTAGTTCATTTGAAATGTTCGCTCTCGCACCTGATGTCTGGTCCAGGACACTCCAGTTTACAACTAACAAAGCTGGTGAAAAAAAGAAAGTACACCAATCTGTAACCTTTAATACGTGTTACATCGCATAATTGTTTTGTAAAAAAAAAAAAATAATAAAATGGAACGTGTAAGTACATTGAAGAGTTTTGAAGAGAGGCTAGTGACGCTCGTCCCTTATCACCGCGACGCTGCTTCCAGCTGCTAAAATATTCAGTTTTCTGCCTCAGGTGAACAACATGATAACAAAAGTAATGACAATTCTTTAAGCAAAAGGCCACGTCTGGTAGCGGAGTGCTTTACGGCTTGCCAGAGTCATTTAGCTTGATAAATTGCTGCTTTGCCTTTCATCAGAAGCTGCGTGACCTTTATGCAAGAAAAAATAAAAAGGAGCAAAATCTACATTAGCACTGGCTAGCATGAGGTAATAACTATCTTATTACTAATAAAAATCCACTCCGAAACAATTCTCTGGATCTTTAGAGATATTTTTGTTCCTAATCATTGCATTTACAGCCGTTATTGCTGGTTTACCTGACCTGAGGCTTTAACCATCTCACAGCTGACCAGTAACATTCACCTCACCTTTGTAGAAAGCCTAATTAAAACCCCCAGAATAAAAACATTAATAAAAACAAAATGACAAGAAGCTACGCAGATTTAGGGAGACGTCGCCGCTGTGCTCGGAGATCCACATGAGCAGGAAGCGCGGCTTTGATGGGAGCTTCTGAGCTTTTAACCTTTCAGGCTCGCCTGTGCCACGTCCTTAAGGGTGGCAGCAAAAATGCATCTAATATTCCTCAATCCATCTCTCATATAATCGTTCACATTAGCACGTCATTTCCTTTCCATCACCACCAGCTCCTGCTTCAGTAGGACCTGGACTTGCTCATTTATCAGGCAATGAGAGTTTGAGGAAGTGAAACTGGAACGCTAGGACATTTACTGTGGACTCTTTGGGGTCTAGTAGACTCTACTCTATCTTCTTGAAAATGGAGGCAATCCTTCGCCTCGTACCACTAATCTTACTCCAGAACTACAAAAGTCCAGGTGGACAAACTCCTGAAGTTAAGTCAGATATCTTTTCAGGTCATTGTTCATTGTACTATTCTACTCAACACAGGCCATCATGCCTATTACTAATGGAGAAGTGATCACCTACAGGGAGAGGATCAGAGCTCTGTCCCGCTATAACAGTGATGATTGATGAAGGAGATGATTATTGACCACAAAAGGCTGTACAAGGGAGAAAACAGCAGCATAAAGCCTCTTTCTCTCTCTCTCTCTCTGTATTGTATATTTATCATCTCATCCAGGTTTATGTGATGGTGACTAGTTATGGTGCCTGAGGAACACTTACAAGAATTAAATTTGTCATCTAGCAAACAGCTGAAATGGTCACACTCATCCATAAACTCTTTAAGAGAACATTCCATCATACAGACATGTGGTCTGTTTATACAGCAACTCTTCAATATTGGAGCTGTGGAGAACTTTACCAACCAGAACATCAGCTGGATGCCACTGGAGGCCCAAATGCACTTTTCACACTCTGGTCAGTAAACCTGCAGGGAAGGAAGTGATCGTACAGAGTACCCTGTAGGTTTCCTGAGGTTTTCTGAACTTCACATCACTCAGGTGTGCCGGAGCTCTGGGTCTCCCCCGGCTGGAGGAACACAATCTATCAGATGTTTCACTATCAACATTGAACATTTAAATCTGCATCACCTGATAGGCCGTAACGGCTACACATATCCTGCTAGTGACGATGAGAGAGATGCTATGATCCCCATGACCGCAGCAGTAGCTCCGCTAATATGGCCATGTGTTTCAATCCTAGCACTGCCCAGGGATAACCACGGCCTTGAGAGGATTGTGAAACAAAGCCCATTCAAGAATCTGAGGGAGATGCACAAGGAGGGGACTGCAGCTGGAGTCAGTGCTTCAAGAGCCACCACGCACAGACGTGAGAGTGGACTGTTGCTCAGAGGGCCAAAGTCCTCTACTCAGGTGTGAGTAAATCTTAATTTATTTGGAAATCAAGGTCCCTGTGTCTGGAGGAAGCGAGGAGAGGCACAGAATCCAAGTTGCCTGAGGTTCAGTGTAAAGTTTGCAGTCAGTGGTGGTTTAGAGAATCATGTCCTCTGCTGGTGTCGGTCCACTGTGTTTTATCGGGTCAAAGGTCAGCACAGCATCTAGAGCACTTCATGCTTCCCCCACACTGCCAAAAGTACTAATACCTGGCTTAGGAACCATGGCACCCCTGCGCCTCATTGGCCAGAAAACTTATCCGACCCAAACCCCGTAGAGAAGTTATGGAGTATTGTGAAGAGGAAGATGTGAGACACCAGACGCAACAACATACAGTAACACATACAGTAAGACCTCAGCAGACACACAGACTGACCGCCTCCATGCCACGCCCCACTGCTGCAGGAATTCATGCGAAGGAGCCGCGCCCAAGTACTGAGTGCTGAACATGTCCATACTGTTCAGTAGGCCAACAGTTATGTGTTACAAAATATTGTTTTCTTTTTTTTTATTGGTCTTAAGTAATATTCTAATTTTCTGAGATACTGATTCTGTAAGTCATAATCATCAAAATGAAAAGAAATAAACACTTGAAATATATCAGTCTGTGTGTAATGAATCTATACTGTGTGTATATGAGTTTCACTTGTTGAGTTATGCTAAGTGTGCGGAGATAGCTTTCCAATGCTAGCAGTGAGCGCTGTTAGCTGGGTATTAGCCTTGAAAAAAAATCAAAGGCACAACAGGATAAAACAAAAACAAACAGTGCAATTGGTTTGGACAGAGTTATAAGTAGAAGACTATGCAAATGTCTGTTGAGGAAATGAGGTTCTTCCTTCATTGAGACAAATAGAGTTTCACAGTTCGCTGGACGCAATTAGCCGTTTATTGTTTGCTTCACCGTTCATGCTGTACGGAAATCAGGCGAGCTTTTATCCTCAGAGCGAGACAGGAAGCGGACTTCAGACAACGCAAGCCGTCCAGAGTCACAAAACGTCTAACACCGAGGGTTTAACTCCAACAACAAACAGTGTGTATATACACGAGGCTCGTGCTGAGTGTGTCACTGCTCCTAATGTACCGCCGTGTTTAACAGGTGTGTGTGTGTGTGTGTGTGTGTGTGTGCCTGGAGTCAAGTGCACAAGAGGGGTCGCATTAATATTAACAACTGCGACAGTGGGGGGGGGGAGTCCGCACAAGGATAGGACAGTGTGTGTGTGTGTGTGTGTGTGTGTGTGTGTGTGTGTGTGTGTGTGTGTGTGAGAAAGAGAAGAGGTGCCACAGCGCCACCTTCTGCCTGTTTAATGTAACTGGCACTTTATTGGCATGACCATGACAGTGTTGCAGAGGAACAATGACCATAAATAATAAATGACTCAGTAATATTAAAGGCAGTGGCACAGAGTTTAGATGAAACCAAACTGAAAGATTGTAAGACACTGAAGAGACGCCGTGCTGAATCGCGGTGACTGATGAATCTTTCTGTTTTGATTTGATTTGATGATCTGTGATGCAGGATGGAGATGCGCAGCCATTTTGACATCTGAAGCGGATCTGTGCCAGATTTGAGTCAGATATTAAGATAACAACATTCATACATGCATTTGAGTAATGATGAGATCACATCTGCTGTTTGTGTAAAATAACATCTGCAGGAAGTGAGACAACGGGAATACGGTAACGCTCCTCAGGTTTCCCGTGCTGGACCAGTAAAACACACACTAAACCCATTCATCTCCTCTGTGTGTGTGTGTGTGTGTGTGTGTGTGTGTGTGTGTGTGTGTGTGTGTGTGTGTGTGTGTGTTTCCATCCTGTGGTGCTGAATTCCCTGGGCTGGAGGTGCTAAGCTGCAGCACTATACACTAAGCATCGCTTAGAGGGATTTACAGGGGGGGGAGGAACAGATAAGAGCAGGAGACGAACGTGCACCATTTCATACATGCAGCAGGAGTGTGATCAGAAATCGATGAATCCACACCCAAAAAACGATGAAAATATTTGGCTAAATAATGTATAATCGTATTAATAATATTAATAGTATTATATAATATATAATTTATCTGATATTTCTCATGATGTCATCACTCACTCTCACTCATTCTCTACAGCACTTATCCATTTGGAAACATTAATCAGCTCTTGGACTGTGGGAGGAAACCGGAGCACCCCGAGGAAACCCACCACGCATGAGGAGAACATGCACACGCACACCCCTGCACCGCCATGCTGAGCTTCTGACAAAAGTTCTCTCGGTTTAGTCTGGACATGTTCACTCATTTGAAGCTTGACATGGTCTCGAAGGTATTTCACTGGCAGAATCTTTTATATAAAAAGTAGTTTATTAAGAAATAATAACTCCAATATAGCTTCAATGACATCTCTTGAGGAGCGTATAATACACACACACACACACACACACACACACACACACACACACACACACACACACACGTGGCCACACATTTCCCTGGTTATTTGTACATGCATGCTTAATGAAAATCGCTCACTAATCTGAGCGCGAGTTCTCTCCTGTAATTATCCTGGCCAGGGTTGCTGTGATGTTTATCGCCACATTCATGGATTAAACCAAAAGCCTTCGTCTGCACACGGATGTCCTCACCAGTGCAGGTGCGCAGAAAGGCCCCGTGATTCCCATCACTACTGCACATCCTGGGATAAAGTAAATCACCTGCTGAAATATTTATCTCAGGCCAGAGTCACTGAAGTCAGCAGCAAAGCTTTTACAGAACACGGAACTCGTGCTCGCGCAGTCTCACGGCGCACATCCGTGTGTAATTAACCTTCAGTAACAACACCTCGCTGTGCCTCCACTGACGTGAGGAAACTGTTCCTGTTTCATGCAATATGAGACGATTCTTACATAAAACATGGAACATTTATCACTCTAAAGTGAAACTTCCACACCAAACATAAAGAAATAAGCCGTATACTGCAGGCAACAAAAGCATCCTGGGAAATGATGACAACACGATGATATGATATGATATGATATGATATGATATGATAACACTGTACGAATCATCCAATCACAAACTGACCCACTAATCAGACCAACTAAAGTCTCTAATGATGTGCAGTTTATCAGGTTAAACAGTCACCTGGGTTATAAAAGCAGCCAATCGGAATGTTTGTGGCGTAACTGCACCATCCAACCAATCCAAAGCTTCAAACTGGACAGGACTGATGACTCGTTTCAGTGAGTCGGATGATTTGATTCAGCTCTTTGAATCACTGCTGTGTTATCGTTCCAGCTGATAAACACTCTCAGTAAACGAGCTGTCCTTACTGCTCATGTTCATTTATAAGGTGTTATTTGGACTCACAATAATAATAATAATAATAATAATAATAATAATAATAATAATAATTTAACAAAGTTAACTATTGACACTAATTCTAATAACAAGATGAGGTTAATGAGCTACAAAGGCAACATAAAGAGAATGCAAAAAGAAAAATATAGTTGCTATCCCATAATGATTGGGTCCAAGCGCCTGATCCATCACCGCCCGGGTGCATCACTAAAGCTGTCCTGGAGGATGGAAAGAAAGCATCCCACCATGATGTCACTCAGGAAGTTATTTGCCACTTTTCAGCATAAGTTTAAGGCATCAATCACCAGGGCTGAAACATTTGAGATATCAAAAACCTCCTTTGCGATGTTGCATCCTCAATGTCTTTAGATTATACAGACATGATTTTTCACGATCATATAAATGCCCTAGGAGGAGTATTTCAAAATCTGTTGTTTGCGAACAACTCAAAAATATCACCTGCATTTAAATGGAACATACCAATACTATTCTGACATCATTTTAGATCAGGAGGAATTTTGTATTAGGGCCTCCAGAAAGATTATACTGGCCTGTTTTGGTGGCGATTGCTCAAATAGATTATTTCCTATTTTTCTTTTTTCTTTTCTATTTTATTTCTTTTTTCTATTCATATTTATTTCCTGTTAATAATCTTTTATTTTTAAGATCACTGGCGGTCGTTTAAGCATTTTTACTGCATATCGTACTGTGTACGACTGTGGATGTGACAAATAAAATTGGAATTGGAATTTTTGCAAATGACCCAAAATAACTGTCTTCCTGTTGACATGCATAGAGAAATGTGATCTAAATGTGTACCAGGTTTCACACGTATACGTGTAAGTGTTTATGAGCTACGCAGCAAAATCTCTTGTAAAGAAGCAGAATCCAAGCTGTGTGCTGATTTTCATGACCCTCCAAAAAGGGACAAAAAAAAACCTTAGAAGAACAAGAGGACCCTTCACACGCTATGACATCATACAGCTGATGTCATACTGTTTGAACCCTAGTAACAAAATACACTTGTAAGATGATGAGCTATAAAGGCAAAAAAAAAAAAAATATATATATATATATATATATATATATATATATATATATATATATAAAGATTTTTTTGTTTTGTTTTGTTTTAAAGGAAAATGGGGTAAGAATAAAAACCCATGGCTCTTATATGCGAGTCGACTCACCGAATAGAGCCGACTCAATGAACCGACTCCTGAGTCGCCCCCTCCGCGTCCTGCACATCCGCAGGATCAGCAGCAGCGCAATAAAAGGGGCGGGAGCGCGCGCGCCCGTTCGCGTTGTTACACTCTATAGGCTCCGGTATCAGCGCTCATGCGTGACCGGTATTAACGGTGTGCGCGCGCGGGCGGATGTCCGGGATGACCGGCCGCCTCTAGCCCGGTGTGTTGTGCAGAGAGAGAGAGAGAGAGAGACGGAGGCGCGCGCGGGTGAGCGGGTGATGGCGGACGGAGCGCGCGGTACGGAGGTCTCGCGCGCCGCGGAGCGACGATGACGGCAGCGCGGAGCTCGAGCGACCGGGGCGGGAGAGGAGGAGGAGGAGGAGGGGCGGACGGGGACGCGGAGGGGAGCGCGCGAGCGTGTCAGGAGCAGGCCGGCGCCGCGCACCTCAGCCTCGGCGTGCTGGAGTCGGTCGCCACCGTGGGTGAGCGCGCGCGCGCACACACACACACACACACACACACACCTGGAATCACCTGCAACACGAGTAATCAGAGTAATCAGCGATAACGTGTGTTCGAATAATCGATTCTAATCGGAACGAATCTTCTATTAAAAAGGAAATAAATAACCGAGAGTGAATTTCCCGCCGGTCTGTTACACGCAGATGATGCGGAGTGAATCACTCAGGCGCGTGCAGGGGGGGGGGGGGGTGTTAAGGAGTTACCATGGCAACGCTGAGAAAAGTCATATGAGTCCCGTTTATAAGTCCAGTTTGTTTGTAAGTCCATCGCACACTTGTCCATGTCCTTGGATCCTCACACACACTCGTCTCTGTTACACTACAGTGTCTGTGTTACACTACAGTGTCTGTGTTACACTACAGTGTCTCTGTTACACTACAGTGTCTGTGTTACACTACACTGTCTGTGTTACACTACAGTGTCTGTGTTACACTACACTGTCTCTGTTACACTACAGTGTCTGTGTTACACTACAGTGTCTGTGTTACACTACAGTGTCTGTGTTACACTACAGTGTCTGTGTTACACTACACTGTCTGTGTTACACTACAGTGTCTGTGTTACACTACAGTGTCTGTGTTACACTACAGTGTCTGTGTTACACTACAGTGTTCTTCAGGATCGAGCCGATGGTCGAACGGTTCATGTTAAAACAACGAGTGATGTCCGCCCTCTTTCCACCTCGCATCGTTATTGCTCGCCGCTCAGGACCGTCTTCTTCGCCCCTGCGTTCACTGGGACGCGTGTTGCACGCACGTGACGATGTACCCCAGACATGTGATCTAACATCCGCCATCGCATTTTTATATCTTCAAAAATTTGTAACTCGAATGTTAGTATGTACCTTTAAACCACAGCAGCTATTATTAAACAGTATTCACTTCTAATTAGCGTGTAGCGTTGTGGTCGCTCGCACAACAGCAGCTAGTGAACCAGCCTCTGGGGAACTTATTTTCACCAGAAATATCATCCTGGCGGGCGTATGGCAGTGTAGTTGTTAGAACAGTCGCCCTGCCGCTCCAGTGTTGAGGGTTCGTTTCCCACTGGGGTCCTTTTGCATGGAGTTTGCATGTTCTCCTTGTGCTTGGGGGGTTTCCTACGGGCACTCTGGTTTCCTCCCGCAGTTCAAAGACATACAGATTAGTCAAATTGCTGTTCCAAATTTGCCTGACTTTGCCAGAAAGTGTGTGAATAGGTGTCGTAAGAAACGGAATAAATACAGTGCACTGCAAAATCCTTAGTCTTGAATGAACACCCAGAGTGTTGATTTAACACTTTCAGAGTACATTCGTGACCATTAGGTCATATATAAACACTTGGGGTGTTAAATCAACACTGGGAATTTTGCAGTGTGGTGATCACCGCTGGTCTCCACGGTCCCTAGTTGGACTACAGAGGTTCCTAGATGGATGGTTGGTTTATTCTGGTGAAGGAAAAAAGCACACGGCATGCCACACTACCAAGAACGCACACAAAAGTGTTAGTGTTGCTATGGAAACGATTAGGTTTAAGCTCTATTGTGCTAGCATCAGAGGTGCTGTTGGAGGAAACACCTCCCGACCGATCCGACTTCCATGCTGTGATGTAAAGCAGTCGGATTAGTGCCCTACTGTAGGTGTTTACTGATTGTAGTTGAGGAAATGATTGGTCAGTGTGGGTCTTTTCAGATGGACACACACACACACACACACACACCACTGCAGCAGGCGGACGTTCACCTCGGGGGGGAAGAAAACGGAAATCCATTTGACTTTATGCAGAGGAGGAGGATGTGGCCTGAATTCTTTATGAGACTGCAAATGAACTTTATGGATTGAAGAGTGTGGAGTTGTTGCTTACTGAGCACTAAACGTGAACCGTGCTGTTGCAGGCTGAAAAGCAGCGAAGCGCTACACGTGCGTTCCTCGTGAATACGCAAACATGAGCAGTTTTACAGGAACGGCTCGCCATCGCTGGCTGCAATAACTGTTACCTGTACTGTTAACTAATATTAATTATAATACGAAATACATTTTCAGGTCAACATATTTAAATTTAGCAAATTTCCACTTGATATTTTACTTCCACAAAGATAATCATGGTTAATAGTGTCTGGTTTATATTTAAGTACTAAAATATAAATATGCACATTTGTGACTGTAATTTATTGTAGTAATACTGTACGTGTGTTACCTACATATCCATATGTGTCTGTATATAACCTGCATGTAAAAGCTATTTAAATCCATAATATATTCTAATATGTGTATAAGACTTGTGTAAGATAAATAAAATAATCATCAAGACACAGTTGAATCCAAAATTGCCCGTTGCTCATTTTGTTTTCCTCCCTCTGCATTTTCTTCACGCAGGTACAGGCACTTTTGGTCGTGTCGTGCTGGTCCAGGATCGTAAAACCAAGGGCTATTTCGCATTAAAGTCCATGAAGATTGTGGATTTAATCCGACTGAAACAGCAGCAACACGTTCACAATGAGAAGGAAGTCCTCATGGAGGTCAATCACCCCTTTATCGTCAAACTGTGAGTTCTGTTCGTCAGTTTCGTTTCTGGAAAGAGTCAACACACTTTTGTTGTAAGCGGATTATAACAAACAGATTCCTTCATTTAAGCGCGTTGATGTTGATGTTGAAGGTGTAATTAGGGCAAAAGATTTATGCTGACTGATTTTACACATAAAGACATGTTTGGTATAAAAAAAAGGCCTTAAGCTCCTGCTCCAGTGCAATAAGGCTAACGATGAGGTTATGGATAAAGAATAAAGTTATACCACATTTATTAATTTATTTTATAAACAGCTGACTCAATTCACATTGAGTTTTGAGGTAAACGTCCTTAGCTAATTATTGGGTTCATCACAATATAAGATATATGTAATTTTTCTTAATAAACACCTCAGTGAGTTTTGAGATGAGTTTTGCTAGCATAATGATAATTATTGGATTTATCACACTATAAGGCATATTTACAGTAAGTCTTTCTACTAAACACCTCAGTGATTTTTAAGGTAAATGTCCCTAGCACAATGCTAATTTTTGGGTTTAGCACATTGTACGGTTAATTTTAATCTTTGCATTGAACATCTTAGTGAGTGTTGGTTTAAATAACCTTAGCATTTTGCTCATTAGTGCTTCTAAGCTTTTATTAGTCACTAGCAGAGTTAGCCGCACAGCGTTCATGTAAGGTCAGAGTTAGCCGCACAACGTTCGTGTAAGGTCAGAGTTAGCCGCACAACGTTCGTGTAAGGTCAGAGTTAGCCGCACAACGTTCGTGTAAGGTCAGAGTTAGCCGCACAGCGTTCGTGTAAGGTCAGAGTTAGCCGCACAACGTTCGTGTAAGGTCAGAGTTAGCCGCACAACGTTCGTGTAAGGTCAGAGTTAGCCGCACAACGTTCGTGTAAGGTCAGAGTTAGCCGCACAGCGTTCATGTAAGGTCAGAGTTAGCCGCACACCGTTCGTGTAAGGTCAGAGTTAGCCGCACAACGTTCGTGTAAGGTCAGAGTTAGCCGCACAACGTTCGTGTAAGGTCAGAGTTAGCCGCACAACGTTCGTGTAAGGTCAGAGTTAGCCGCACAACGTTCGTGTAA
>JAAGKR010013793.1:0-13173 GCA_011419295.1 Clarias macrocephalus
GTGTGTGTGTGTGTGTGTGTGTGTGTGTGTGAGTGAGTGATTGTGTGTGTGTGTGTGTGTGTGTGAGTGAGTGTGTGTATGTGTGTGTGAGATTGTGTGTGTATGTGTGTGATTGTGTGTGTGTGTGTGTGTGTGTGAGTGAGTGTGTGATTGAGTGTGTGTGTGTGTGTGTGTGTGTGTGTGTGTGTGTGTGTGTGTGTGTGTGTGTGTGTGTGTGTGTGTATTTTGTGGGGAAAAGCTGCAACTTGCCTTTTTTAAACCTAAAGTATAGACACTTAAAAAGTCTTCATGTGCTCTTTATTATTCATCACTGTAAATAACATTTATTCACAGAATTAGATGTTTATTTTTATTTCAACAAGAACAGGCATTTTAAAATGCAAAATAACACTCATCATAAATTTAATAAAGGTAAGATCTCTATCTGTTGCTATTTCTCATATGAAATCAGCCGAGAAGGTAAATAAAATTAACACTGGATATATAATATGCTATATGTATACAATATGACTTGATACTTATACTGCATTGACATTTAATATAAGGTCCAATTGTTCTGTCATTTTCAGGAACTGCAATGTTCCTCTTGTCCACCAGAGGGCTCCCTTAGCCCAAATCTAGCTAATTTTGCTTCTAATCTTTTAATCTCTCTCTCTCTCTCTCTCTCTCTCTCTCTCACACACACACACACACACACACACACACATACCTGCAGCTCATCTTACCTGCACCATTTAACAGCGCAGTGAATCAGCATCAGCGCAGGAATATGACGTGGCCGCTCACACTGCATTGCAGAAGTCTAATGCTGCAACATTTATACAGTTAAAATTATTACACATAGTATGTGAATGAGTGTGTGAGTGTGTGTATGTGTGTGTGTGCCCTGTGATGGATTGGCACCTCATGTACCCTGGTTCAAGCCCTAAGTCCCTTGGGATAGGCTCCAGGTCCCTGTGCCCCTGTATACAGGAGAAGGTGGTATAGACAGTGAGTGAACGAGTGAACGAGTGAGCGAGTGTGTGAGTGAGTGAGCGAGTGAGTGAGTGAATCCCTTTAATGTAGGAGTTTCCCTTTAATGATGTAATCAATTGATTGGTCTAAATATAAATGTAGTATTTTCGGAGTATAAAGTATTAATCAGATTGATGTCACAGACTAAAATTACTGTCGACTTTTATTTAAATGGCTAATTATGAAATTAGACCTTTGTGACATGGGTTTTGTAGTAGGTCATAAGTAGTTTTTTTTTTTTCCTAAATCTGAAATTCTGAACTGTGAGTTCAGAAATTGATGTAAAGTGTGATGTAGATTTTTAAGCTTTTAAGTAAAAAAAAAAAAAAAAAAATCAATCATACATTTTAATGCACCTTTTCTAAAATCTATTGAGGAATCCCGAAGTTACCAAGCTTTCAGGATCATAGCATAAGTTTTGGCACCCCTTTCGTTATGACTCATTAAGAGACAGACATTTTTTTTCATGCCTGGGACATAAGACTGATTTCTTTTCACTCTTCATTCGGGCAGCTTGACACGTCGCTGATCCACACACACACACACACACACACACACACGCACACACACACACACACTGTGTCTGAATTATTAGCCAAACCATAAGAGCTGAACATGCCTTATTGATCTGAAGCCTGGACCAGTTCACAGCTTTATTAATTAATAATTCATGTCACGCAACATCCGATCGATTATCTGTTCTGGAAACAAACTCTTTCACTAAAGCTTCACATGATCATCACAGTATGATACAATAATTCACCATCCATGCATCACTATATCCTACACACACTCAAACACACAGCGAGCAGCCGTACAGTATCCAGGCCCTGAGCGTTGGACACACACTAGTCTTTCTGCATATTAGCCACGTAACACGGCTGTCCTTCGAATCTTCCTCCTTCACATTCACCTCATTGTTAGCATGAAATACTAATTCATTAATTAATGCACTATTTGGAGTTGTAGCTTTGCTAGCGGTAATGTCATCACTCCAGCTAGTTACTGTGACTGAACAGAACGGTTTAGAAATCTCTCCGGTTGGATTGACTTCTTCTTCTTCTTCTTTTTTTTTCCACGCAGGATTGATAGTAAACTCCAGATGTTCACCAAAACTCTTTCATCTAATCATCTGTGATTAAAAATACCGATATACAAAACCTCACCGGATTTAACGTCGGCTTTAGTGAATCAAAAAGCGATCTGCTTTAAACTAATGATACTGAAATCCGGATTTAGTTTTGTATTCTTACTTATAATCAACATCTGCTCACTTCCAGCTGCCCTCCGGCGTATGTGTGTGTGTGTGTGTGTGTGAGAGACCTGTGGATTATGCATTTTATCCTGATTATACATCATATATAAAGACACTATGTTTTAGGTAGAGTCATGCTTATTGTGGTGTTTAAGGTTAAAGAAGGTTAATGACACACACACACACACACACACACACAATTTTTTAAAGATCCTTGTGAGGACCTCATATTCACATAATTCATGCAGCACATTAATGCTATGCTAGGCTAAAGTCTAACCCTGATCTTAAACCTAATCTGTCTAATGCTTGTGTTGCTTCGTAAAAATCCTTTACGCATTTCGCAGCGCGACGACTGAACGCGCAGCTACAGGCTCAGAAATACAGAACTGTATGTCCCCACAAATTCCCAATCGATGTGTGACAGCTCGAGTTATTGACAGCTGTCTCGGTGTTTTGAACACTCCCATACAAATAGAGAGCCTCAAAGTCCCGCCCACTTTCCACAGCGTACATAATATCTCATCAGGTGCATTTTTATAAATTCTGTCTCATTAAACAGAGAAGATTTTTAGTTCCTTTAATGTTAAATAAAACCTATAATCATATGTTCCTGATTCCTAAATAAAGTTTTGTGTTGGTCTTGTTCCTGTTTGTTTGGTCCTTTGTGATGTCAGAGTTGCGTAGTCTGTGCCAGTACGTGAAGAGAAACCTATGAAGACTCTTGTGTTCACACTGAACTGAACTTTGGGGTCTTTGGGGTCAACTGTTCTCGGAAACGATCCCGGAGCCCTCGACTTGTGTGAATCAGTGTGAAGTGGGCGGGGCTTTTCCCCCTTCGCGGTGCCCCTGAGTTAACGCCTTCCTGCCGGAATCCTCCACTTCTTCTGGTCGTCGGTTCTTCTGCGGTTTCGAGCAGAAAACATCTCTAGTTAGCAAATTCAACTGGACATTTGGAGCTCATAGAAACATTTGTAACATTCGACATTGTAAATCCTGGGACGAAACCCGAACCCGACCCCTTATGTCCTGTGAAGCTCCTGTGTGAGCTTCTGACTGGCTCTCGATAGCTAAAACAAAACAAGAGGACGCAGTGTGAATCCCAGCGAGATCTCATCCACACCACCACACAGACCTCACAGTTCCACAAGTTTCTCGCACATTTTTCGTATCATTTGTATCTGACACCCTATATATTTTTTTTCCCATTTCATTAATAATATATCTGCGCTCCGGGGACCGCACTGAAGTGATGGATCTGCTACCGCTTCGCTAACGGCGTCATTAATCAGATGATGTCACTGTCTCGCATGTGCGTAATCGCTAAATCTGCGAAACTTAAGAAAACAAACTTAGCCAGAAACACACACACAAACATGCTATGTCCCAATTCCATTCACAAAGTCACTTGCGCTTGCACATACACACACAAACACACACACACACACACAAACACACTCTCTGTCCCATCATCTTACGATATGAATTTCCTCCCTGTCTCCATGGTAACGGTGTCAGTCATGATTATGACTGTAGATTAATTGTTTGATTTGGAGGTGTGTGTGTGTGTGTGTGTGTGTGTGTGTGTGTGTGTGTACTTGTTAATTGGTGAGTCTAGTACTTTTTTTTATACTTGTCGTAAGTCGAACGTTTTCAGCGCTGACGTTCCTGAGCAGCGGTTAAGTGGGTAGAGTGTGTAGAGTGTGTAGAGGTTTGCTCTCAGGTCTGTGGTCCGTCCTCCTAATTTTCCCTGATGACGTCTTGAATGCCATGAGACTTGCTGTAACTCAAACAGAAAAAAATAATGTAGCGGCTTGTGCTGCAAATAACCAGGGTCCTGGCCAGGCGTCCTGATTCTGAACATCATCATGACTGAATCATTCTTTTAAGCATTTGATTAAACTGCACAACCTGACAATCCTTTTGTGGATGATAAATAAACATAATGCACAATCTATACATATGATAAAACTGTAAAGTGGGCGTGTCTGTATATTGAAAATGTTTGCAAAAACATTCTTTGGGGAGGGAGGACAAGATGAGTAATTGAACACATCAAGATGGTTTTTGGAATTTTTGTCTGTTTGTTTGTGCACACATCACGTAAAAACTCCTGAACGGATTTTAATGGGGTTTTCACAGTTATATTTGGCCGAGTTTGAGGTAACATATGGGCTTCGTTTCATCACAATAGGCCCACAGGAAGGGAGGATATGCTACTTTGAAATTTAAATAGAAAACGCCCTAATATCATTAAAGAAAAAAAAATCATTAGTTCGTCTCAAAATTCAACAGATGGCGCTGTACATTTTTTGATACATGCTTATGGGTGTGCAATTGAAATCTACTTAATAAACGCGATTTCACACCTTCATTCCGCGCACGTCACAATAACACGTAAAATGTTTTGTTCATTCCAAAATTCAACAGATATTAGATATTTAGTTTGACATTTTTATGAGTGTGCAATTACATTCCACACGAACGAAGTTGCGGGCACACCTAGTGGTCTGTAAGATCTTTGCATCGTATTCGTGACCTGAACGTACAGTACTGTAGCGCCTCGATCAGTCAGTCAGAACCTCTTTTGGGATAATGCTGAAGATTGCCTCCAGGGGGCGCCACTAGAGATTCTGCACCCTTTGCAAAGCTAATATACTGAGCTTGACAAAGACTGTCGGAGGAAGCCAGAGGACTCAGAAGAAACCCACCAAGCACAGGGAGAACATGCAAACTCCACACACACACACACACACACACACACACACACACACACACACACACACACACACACACGCACACATCAAACCCTGGAGACAGCGCTAATTTCTAAGCTAAAATGGTTCAAAGCTATTATTAATGCTAACTTAGTGCTTGAGGAAAATTTCTTCATGTACAGTATAAAAAAGATTTTTTTTTATTCTAATATACAGTTTGCAAAAAAACAACTACAGTATAGTAAAATATTTATTAAAATTATATAAATTCATTTAAAATGACAATTATTTGCACAAAAACCTGTTTGGAAAAGAATTGTATAAATGATTGAAGAGGTGTGTCGTGTGTTGTGTGTCCTGTATAGTATAAATCCAGGTGTGTGTTCAGGTAACGTGTGTTGTATTTCAGTGGAGCGCCAGGTGCAAAGTCGAGTGCAACCTGACCGGCATGCAAAGCTTACTTACACTCCACACACACACACACACACACACACACACACACACACACAACACTAAACACTAAAACACACACACACTCAAAATGTGTTTATTTATAGCACAAAAAAAGGAATGATTGTATTTCCGTCGGTCATCATTTGTAAACCGACCCGCTGTACATGTTGAACCGAACGCGCGGGACACCGGCCTGGCTCGAGCTACACCATAACACGGTGTTTATTTCACCTCCTTTTCTTTGCGTGTGACGCGTCGAGTTGAATCAGCGCAGAGACGTGAAATTCAATGTGTAATCAATGTCTTAAACTCACACAAAGGAAGTAATTACCGCTCAGAATGCCAGACATCTCGCTCCAGCTTCCCAAGCCTGATTCCTTCAAAGCTTTAGAGATTTGTCTGTCTGTCTGTCTGTCTGTCTGTCTATGTGTGTGTGTACGTGTTTGATGTCTCTACTCATTCGATTATTCAAGAAAACATGTAGGGAATCTGTATCTTTTGAGCTGTATAACACAAGGGGCATAAGAGACGTGTAATTACTCTCGGGGTAAATCCCTAATTATAGTTCAAACACACAAGCTGGGGGTCAAAAACAAGGATTTAAGGATAAATATTAGATTCCTGGAGATTAAAAACAGGAAAAACTTTGCATTTCAACTCAAGTGGAAGGAAAGGTTATTAGAGGTCATCTCTGAATCATTTAACACAGAAGGAAAGCAATGTCCTGCAAATGGGATACAGAGGGGAACCTCATCCGTCCATCCGTCCATCTGTCCATCCGTCCATGCTTTTATCCCTCTACCCCTTCTCTCCGGCCTCAGTCCCGCACTGCGGATTGAGAGCGAGCGAGAGAGTCGTGTACCCATCAGGCCTCCCGGAGAGAGAGAGAGAGACGTGGCGAGAGGGGACAGACGATAAAGAGCCTGTCAGAGTTATATAATGAGAAAGATTTCAGGCCTGAGTTTCTCTCGAGAAATAAGAAACACCAGGCAGAAAAGACAGAGCGAAAGAGAGAGAGAGAGGAAGTGTGAAGAAGGTGGAAACGCTCATAAGTTACTCTGCACCAAGATCCTTATACTGTATGTTTTTATTCGGGGAAAAACTCGAAGAGAACCTGGGTTAGATGGTTGAACACACTGGATGACAAGGCTCTCAAAATCTGGAAGAAAAAAGAAAAAAAGAGCTTTCGTGACTTTTTCACTCGTTTATTAAAACTATACTTTTCTGCTTTTCCTGGTAACGCTGCCAGCAGAACAAAGAGAATAAAACTCAGTTGGTGGAGGAGTCATTATACTGTATGTTCCCAGTGTTTCCCCTATGATTATACAGCCGCGGTGGGCCGCCAGGCCAACCAGACCCCACGCCAAGCCGACACGACAGGCCTTTTCAAAAGAGAAATTATACCTTTCAAAATACACTCGTTTGGAAATAAGCCTTTGTCTTTGTGAGTCTCTGTAAGATGTCTCTCTTCATGTCTCCTCTCTGCTTCAGGATGATTCGTTCTCGAGCTCTAGTAGAAAAAACAAACAAACAAACTCCAGAACAGTGTGGTGCATGAACGCACTATAAGAGGGAATGAAGACGCTCGTTTTTGGTGAAAAGTGAACTGAACAGGTGAGTTTGCAGTTGTTGGTAGTGATGGGAAGTTTGAATCAGTTTAGTGACTCGGTTCATCAACATGAACAAATCTTTTTTTGAATCATTTAGTTCATTTCGTTCATTTTTCCAGAAATAAAATAAAATGTTATGTTTTCAATAAACAGACCCCCAACACGTCTACATTCACACATTTTGGCTCTTGTTCCAGTGATGAAAATATTACAATGTAGCTAAGGACATATTATTATAAACAGAACGAGCAGCTCACCATCATAGATTCAAAAGAACGAACGACTCAGACTAGAAGATATGATGGTGAGCTGCTCGTTCTGTTTATAATAATAAACAGCTCGGACCAAAGACTCGAGCGCTAACGACTCATTTCTGTGTCCTGTACATAACCCACGGAGGTCTTGTGATGTTTTGCGCATGCGCGCCCAGTAGAAAATGAACAAATCACTCTCGGAAATGACTCGTTCAGACACGTTAAAGACTCGTTCAAAGAGAACAAATCATTCATGAACGACACACCACTACAAAGGAGCAATTTCATATGTTAAGACATCCCACATTTTGAAAGCATATACCAGCGAGTCCTATAGAATATGGCTGAAATGTGTGTTTTGTAAGTCTTGGTAACTCAAAGGAAAAAACAAGAAGTCTTTGTATCTCTATTTTCGTCTTCGGCTTCAATCATTTTTCTTCTCAAGTCTTTGTAGGTCTTCGTGAGACTCCATAAGACTTGTTATAGATCTGCTGATTGAAGCTGAAGACTTGTGAAGACTTCTTTATCGAATACAGATATAGAGAAAGTAAGAGAGAGAGAGAGAGAGAGAGAGAGAGAGAGAGAGACTGATTCGACTTGAGCAAAATGAAGCGATCACTGTTCTATGTGGGCGGGGCTTTACAGTGAACCTCTCTTTCTCTCCATCGGTCCGGCTGAATCTCGTGCGACGCCGTGGATGAGTCGTCAAAGAGGCGAAGACAGAGCTGTAGTCAAGACCAGCACTCCCAAATCCAAACTCAAGACCAGAACCAGCCGAGGTTGAGTCCGGACCTGGTCTTAAGTGGATCAGGGATGAAGTTTAGACTCCAAATTAAAACAACACTAAGCTCGAGTCACGATCTAAACAGAAAGAACAACATCAAATGCTTTGTTTGGTCTTTACTTCACCCAGCTGGATTCGTTTTTGGTTTGCAGTCCGACTCCCAAAAGCAGGACCGAGAACAGACCCGAATCCTTCAGCCCTTCGCTTTGGCCCTCTTGACCTCCCTGAGATCGTAACTACGATGGAGAGCAACCCACTGCCTGCTGAGAGAAAATGGATAAGCTATGTTTGAGGTGTTCTGTGTCTCCAGTGTGAGGGCGAATCCCAGAGAGGAAAGGTTATCTGTTCCCCGCAAACAATTACTGATGGATAATTACGGACAATTACAGTCATGTATGATATATACTGCGCGGCTCGCTACGCTCCGGGGCCTCCATCACACCAGCAAACGCCGCCTACGCAGAAAGGAGCGGGCTTCCGACCGTAATTGCTCTGCACTAATGAATTAAATGCTGATGAGCTCCCATTATTTAAAGTGCTATCAGTGTGTTTGTGTGCGTGTGTGTGTGTGTGTGAGACAGACAGGAAGAGGCAGAGAGAGAGAGCGAGAGAGAGACTGCCATTTCCCCCTCTGAGTTTGTCCTTTAGCATCAGCGCATTACCGTGTGAGAATTAGCATTACCTGCGAGGCGCGATTCTCTGGAGTCAGCCATGAGGTGTTGCATTGACAGAGATACACGAGTATCATTACTGTCTGGTGTTTACAATACGCCTATATCGCTAAGTGCCGGAAAAATCGCCAGCAGGAGGGCCGAATTAAGAAAAATGCCTGGCATTACATTTTTTTCCCATGGAGGTAACGACATATCCGTCTCTCACGCCGGGCTCGTGGCTGGCGTTCATCAGACCATCACCGCGCCTGCAGTGCATCGGCGAGGGTTTAGAGTCGACGTGGGAGTTAAAATAAGGTCTCAGATTCTCCATGTTTAAAGAAACCTTTCAGATCCACAGTACTCAGTGTCGTGCTCGAGAAATCCCAGTTATTTTATGGTAATGTTTAAATCCTCAGGTTCCCTCTTGAGGTTCTGTCAATTTGTAAAGCTTCATTGATCTGCTTGAAACCGGTGTCAAGCTGTTTCAATTTGATAGCAAAAGGAGATCGATGGTGCGACCCGTGCTGGAATCGGCGTCAGACTCCGACGTGTCCCAGACGCTCGCTTCAGAGCGGGAAACTAACATGGCACCTCCTTCATGCCGTTACTTGTTTTATAATCAAAATGTCTAGTCTGATTTGTCAGAAGTGATTAGGATGGACACAAGTGCAGTTAAACCTTGATTTATCCACCTGGAGCTGCCCAGAGTACGCAGCGAGGAAGATGAGGACGCCGTGGTCTTCATTGTGCTCTAAACTCTGGGAGGTTCAGTGTGGGTTTGATCTCTGGATGCGTTTTTTTCTCACCTAAAATGAGGATCTGGTCAAGACGGGGAGCGCATATCAAAACATGTCTTTAGCCGAGCCCCGAATCCTTTTCCCTGGTCCTTATCCCATCAGAACCTGAATCCAGGATGGACCTGATCACATACTGTACTGTATGCTGGCTGTATCCTTCTGAGTCTGTTGGTGTCAGGAGTTACGAGTTTCGTGTGTACTCCACCCAGCAGAGGAACCGACCCTAATCCTCTGCAAGTACCGACCCGCCTCCTGATTGGCTCACTTGACCAGTTGATTACTTTTCAATCCAATTCAATTTTATTTGTATAGCGCTTTTAACAACTGTCATTGTCGCAAAGCAGCTTCACACAATCACTACTGATGTAGTCATTTCTCTCTGCCTTTTTCTTTTTTTCACTTCTGGGTGCAAGATGAATTTCTAACCTGAACTTTTTGACATGACTGCACCAACCCCAGTCTCCAAAGTGTCACCCTTCAGCACAAAAGGTTCGTCTGGGGTTCATGCTCTAGAGAACGGGGGCAGATGTGATTGCCTGCCTGGGCTGGGCAAATTCATGAATATTCATATAATTCATTTAGTCTTTTTACAGCGATAAAATCAGTGCTGCTGTCAAGTAAACTAGGAGATTAAATCAGCCATGTTTGTTTCCTGCTCTGGAGTGAACCTCTGGGACGTGGAGTTTGACGCCATTCATTCGCTTCTGACAAAAAAAAGAAAAGAAAAAAAATGATGCCTGAAGATTAAAGATATAATATATATATAATGATAATAACCTCGTAGCCTAGAAGGGATAAGGGCCAGAGGAAAGCCGTCTCGACCAGACCCTCATCTCATCCCTCATAGAGTTCCATGAAAAAAAAAGGGGGGGGGGGGGGGAGACAGGGAACGCATCCAGAAATCAAACCCACACAGATCAGGACTGAACTCCACCTCCGTGAGTTTATAGCAGCGTACGGTGACGACCACAGAATAGAGTAGTACAGAGAAGCTCCAACCAACGTTTAACTGCACTCACGTCCATCCTAATCATTTCTGACATCATTAATCATTTCAGGCAAATAAAACCAGATATTTTTGATTATAAAACAAGTAATGGCACCCCATAAACGAAGGAGGAGTTACTGTGTGTCGGTTACCACAACAGACTTTGCGACATCATCAGCAACCGTGTATGCTGTATATTTATCTTGAATATAATTTCTTACTTGAAACACAGAAGCTCAGTAATGAAAGTTGAAAAGGAAGAAGCCGATTTCATCACACAAAATAAAACAGGAGGAAAAAAAATGGTCATATTGCTAGTTGATTTATGTCTTATTTATATTTTTAAAAAGTTGTATAAAAGCGATATAACAATAAGGATCCGTGCCATTACTGTATCAATCAATCAATCAATCAATCAATCAATCAATCAACATTTATTTGTATACTGTAGCACCTTACAGCAATCTAAGTTGAACCAAGGTGCTTCACAGCATTAAAACTAAATAAAACACATACAATTATAATAAACAAAAAGCCTTTCTGAATACAGTATATATATATATATATATATATTTTTTTTTTAAAGCCAATAAAAGTACAAACAAAATAAAACAAAATTATAAAATTATAAAAGACATATGATGTTATAAAATATCAAACGCCATCCTAAATTATACTAAATATTAACATTAAGGATAAATAAATAGTAAATATACTGTATAAAGTGCATAATGTTGGATAGAACCGAATTCTTGCTTTTGTGATATCACTTATTTGAAATTTGGGAAGAATCTTGGAATCTGGGAACAGATTCTCAAACTTAATTACAATCAATGATTGCATAATGATGATGATGATGATGATGATGATGATGATGATGATTCAAAAATTTATTCATCGATAATAATTGCTATAATTTGAATAAAGCAGTAATAATAATAATAATAATAATAATAATAATAATAATAATAATAATAAGGCCAGGCAGGTTTATTTGTATAGCACATTTCATACATGATGGTCATTCAAAGTGCTTTACATAAAAGACAAGATAAGAATCATAAAATGAAATAGAAAATAATAGCAATAAAACTTTCAAAATGATTTCAAATTTGATTTAAAATCAAAATCAAACAGTTAAAAATATTAGATAAACATAAACTAGTGCGGTCTGTTCCAGGACACACCAGACACGCAGGCTTATTTATAGCTGGTGGCATTTTAGAGATCACCTGAGCTCTCCTGCGTGAACCTCATCATGACGTGAGCGTGACTCACCTGACCGGTGAGTGTGTAACCGTGTGCCAGAGTTTCTCCCCACTTCAGTTTACGAGGACATGACGAGGACACCTCTGTCCGTCTTCAACCGGAGATAAGTGGTGTAACCTTACACACACACTATGAATGAGTAATGGGGTTGAGATTTACCTGCTCCGACTTCATGTTACACTTACGCATTCGCTTCGGAGTGGGAGAAAGAAAACGTTCGAAGATTAAAGATGAATAATAATATTGGAACACCGTATCTGGTGCATCGCAAACGTTACTGGATGGAATTATTAAAGTAAACGAATCAGAATCATCACACACCAGTCATGACATATACAGTATCTGGCTTATACAACAGTCACTACACTAGTGAACATTCCAGTGCTGCGGAGATCTAAGCAGCACGATATTTAACTGTTTGTGTGCCGGACACAGTAGTGGCAGGTGAAACCAGACAGACACCGATCAGCCCGAGTGCTTGTGTTACACCACTTGCCCATTTCATTACTCCAGTTTTTCGGTATCAAATCCGAACCAACCCCAGGCTCCCGTCTACAGCCAGAGGAGGCTCGCACTCGGACACGTCTGTTTTGACTTTCGTGTCGTTGTAATTGGCAGCGAGAGATTTGATGGTGAAGGTTCTCAGGGACAGCAGTAATGAGAAACCACCGAAATAGAAAAAGTGACAACCACCTTAAACGTCCCTGCCGGTACAATAAGTTTAATAACACAGAGGTGCAAAGTTCATAGGCGTCTATAAGTGTCAGGCACGCTGAGTAATGAAGAGAGAAAAGGAAGAGGAGCAGGACCCAAGTGCAGATTTACAGCACAAAAGGGGCGTGGCTTAGACGAGCTTTTGGACGAAGGGGGCGTGGCGCGCTGGCCGTTGAGCACTTCCGTGTTCAGGGGGGAAATCCTGGTGACGTAGTACACAGCCGGTGCAATGGGTCGGAAAGCCAGTTAAATCAGTCAGTGATGCGTGTGACAAAAAGGGAGCGAGCAGAGACGTTGTCGTGAGCCAGAGCGAGAGTTCAAAGCCAGTGAGTCAGTCAGCGATGCGAATAATCCAAAGGGGGAGCGAGCAGAGACGTAAACGTGAAACGAAGCGAGAGGTCAAAACCAGCGGGAAAACAAACAGCGATCAAGATACAAAAACGAGAGGCTAGAAGCAAATACCGAGAACAAGCGAGGTCGAGAACGGAAACAACTAACACGGAAAAGAAACGCGAGAAAACTGGGCTCTGAAGGCACGCAATAATCTGGCAGCGAGACAGCGTTCTGCGCTTCCTTAAATGCCGGAAGAAATTAGTTGTGAATGGGATGCCGGTGTGTAAAGGGGCGGGGTGTGTGTGAGAAAGCATGACAGCCAGTAGGAAAAC
>JAAGKR010013794.1:0-13172 GCA_011419295.1 Clarias macrocephalus
ATGTGTGTGTGTGTGTGTATGTGTGTGTGTGTGTGTGTGTGTGTGTGTGTATGTGTGTGTGTGTGTGTGTGTGTGTATGTGTGTATGTATGTGTGTGTGTGTGTGTATGTGTGTGTGTGTGTGTGTGTGTGTATGTGTGTATGTGTGTATGTGTGTGTGTGTGTGTGTGTGTGTGTGTGTGAGAGAGAGAAACTCTGAGGGTGCAGGATGACGCAGTCGGACAGTGAACAGAACATGTTCATACTCGCCTCTGTAACAAAAGTCTATATTTATTACACACACAAACATATTAGTTTTTATTTTTTTGATTATTAAATGATAAGTTTATCAACATGCTTCAGGCCCATAAACACGAGTACACTAAAGCAGGGACAGAAGAATATGGAGCGACAGCCATAGACAGGCCGGGATGGAGGATGTGTTTTTGTGATGCAATAAAAAAGGACCATCTGTTCCCATTTGTACAAATCAGCATGAAGCCCATCGCTGCAGGAGACATGTCCTCAAAACAGAGGGACAGAGAATGGAGGCGTGTGGTCCTTGGCCTCATTGGGTAGAGAGTCATTTTTGGGGAGAGGATCTGTGTCCTCATTGGGTACAGCTGTATTTCGGGGGCGGGAACTGTGCCCTCATTGGATTCAGTGTTACTGTGAGGAACAGGAACTGTGACCTTATTAGGTACATTGCAGTGACATTTTGGGTGCAGGAGCTGTCGCTTCATCAGGTATAGTGGCATTTTGGGAACTGTAACTGTGGCCTCATTGAGGTCAGTGAGATTTTTGGGACAGGAGACAGGACCTGTGACCTGAGTGGGTACAGTGGTGTTTTAGGTCCAGGAACCGTGGCTTCATTGCGTTCAGTGGCATTTGGTGGTGGATAATGTGGCGTACTATTGGGTACAGTAGCATTTTGGGGACAGGAACTGTGGCCTTTTATCTTGTAACAAGTCATTGATTATATTCAACATTGACCCCTATCTCTCCCTTGGCAGGAATGACTCACTATTTGTCTCATGTCTCTCTCTCTCTCTCTCAGTTGGAACAGAAGCAGGTTACACCTCCGTTCAAGCCTCAGATCACTGATGATTACGGATTAGAGAACTTCGACACACAGTTTACCAACGAACCTGTACAGCTCACACCAGATGATGAGTGAGAGCCACACACACACACGCACACACACCGCACACACACACACACGCACCACACACACACACACACACAGCCAGACCTTCACCCTGTCCGCTCCAGCAGCACCGTATCATGGCGTTGCTTTCTGATCTCAGCTGCCTAACCAGGTGGATATGCAAAGAAATGTATATGTAACAAATAAAGGCTTGGCTTGACTTTTCTATTTACTTTCACATTCAACAACACATATCGTCACTAAGCAGCTTTTTGACATTACCCGCGAACGTTGTCACAGTCAGTCACTAGTTATTCTGTGGAGCAGCATGATGGTGAATGTTGCTTCTATACACATCAGTTTCAATAAACCGACATTCCAGACTCAATATGGAAGCATTTCTTTTTTTTTATTTTACTTCCGTCATTGAAAATAGTTCCCAAAGAAGAGTGTTGTCATGGTAACACACAGACTGACTCCCAGCCGGTAGGACTTGTAGTAACAGCTTCAGTGGACTGAACTATTGTATGATTTGTGATGTTGTGTAGTGACCACAAACGAGTGGAATGAGCCGGTCCTGTTACAGCCAACATCGCCGGTCTCGCCCAATCGGATTAATGAACATGAGCTGCTGTGTAAAGCAAAATAATCAGCTGTGTTTGAGGGAGGCGGAGTCACAGGAGCACCAGATTCAGCAGAAAGAGAACTGGTTTGTGTTCAATCAGAGAGTAAAACAGATCTTACCGAGTGCAGCAGGAGAACCCATTTCTTCTTCTTCTTTTCACTTCAACATGTGAAAGAGATTATCCTGCATGATAGCACACACTCTAACACACACTCTTCATTTATATAGCGTTTATAACAATGAACATTGTCACAAAGCAGTTTTAGTTATTTTTTAAATGTAAGAAATGTATAGATTTATAAAAGTATCGTTTCATCCGTCTTGTCCCTAATGGAATGGAGGAACCGGACTCGAACGGAACCATCGTCATCTGTGTGGCACCAGACAGTACGACCACAAGTCAGTCCCCGCTATAACTGTGCGCTGTGAGGTCGAAAGTGCAGCAGAAACTGTGTTTTGGTTAACATGAAGTCCAAACATACCAGTTCACCAGATACTCTACGTCCATGAGTCCCCCAGATCTGCTCCTTTACCTAAGGCTCATCTATTTACAAACATGCTGCGCTAAATAAACAGGTTTTTAGCCGAGACTTAAACACTGAGACTGTGTCTGAGTCCCGAACATTAATAGGAAGACTATTCCATAACTTTGGGGCTTTGTAAGAAAAAGCTCCGCCCCCTGCTGTAGTTTTAATAATACGTGGTACTGACAGGCCGCCTGCATCCTTTGATGGAAGTAGGCGTGGCGGATCGTAAGACACTAACAGTTCACTCAGATACTGCGGCGCGAGAACATTTAGTGCTTTAAATGTCAATAGTAGTATTTTAACACACACTGTGTTACACACCCTCAAACTGGGTAACACACTCTGTCACACTCACATTTCATACACACTATGTTACCCTACTCGACACCAAACACACTCCACCACTGTGCACGGTGAGGTTTATTGCGGACGTGTCTGTAGGTGTAGGACCGCGTGTGATCACTTCATCCGCCACGTCTCAGAGTCGGGCGACTTGAGAACCGCCGAGACTTTCAGTCCAGGAAGATCCGACTCACTCTCAGCACGTGTTCAGGAGCGAGAGCCTGGCGCGAGAGCCGACACTCTGTAACACACACACACTCGGAAACATAGTGTAACACACGTTATACATCACCTACATTTCTATCAGTTTCTGTTCTGCTCTTTTTATTAGTTTAGTAAGCAATTCAAATTTGATCTAGATGTTTCATTGCTTAACTAGTTATTCATAACAGGAAAGAGTTGATGTGAGGATGATGCAGGATAACAGTATTTTAGTCAGACGTATTGCTGATCTTTAGTCCATTCTGTTTGCGTGATGCTGGCGGAGATTCGGGACGCTCTCATTCTCATGTTTTGATCAGTTTTACATTAGGGACTGTTGATGCTGCAGAGAACTTTAGTTAAAGTTAATAAATGGACTGGATAAATGCATATGGCTCCAGGGTCGTTCAGGGTTGTTCAGGGTCGTTCAGGGTCGTTCAGGGTGTCGAGTGTTTTTGCCATATTAATTTGCGACATTCCCGTCACTGTGCTGTGATTTTTTTTCTCTCCTCAGGGATGTGATAAAGAGAATAGACCAGTCGGAGTTTGAGGGCTTCGAGTACATCAACCCCCTGCTGCTCTCCTCCGAGGAAACAGTATGAGGGAGGAACACGACGGCACGGTTCTGTCGGCTCGCCCGCGGCTCTGAGCGAGCTACAGAGGGAGTTTTTACTTCTGACTGTGTGACTGAGAGAGAAAAAAACTCCCTACAACACTAAATCGTCTACAACTCATCTCTCAGACTCGTCTTCTCATCTCACGCCGTCTCCGACTTGTCTCCGGATGCTCTGGAGGCAAAAGCACCACAGACAGAAACACAGAAACAGACCTGGAGAAGTTTTTCATGTAACAGAACTTGAGTTCCCCGAAATCATCCAGATCGTCTTCCTCCATCCCAACATCCCTCTGGTTTTGTTGTTTCTTGTGCCTGCACTCATCGTTACCCAGAATCCTCTGCTACAGCTCATGGTTCTATTTAAGAACTTGATTTAATGTGCACTTCTTCTTCTTCTTCTTCTTGTTTTAACCGAATCTCAGACGCAGGCATGTGCCGATGTTCAGGTTATTATTATTATTATTATTCCTTAACGCGGCAGCAGGAGGACGAGGCGTCTCTTACAGGTTCCTCTCAATCCCATAATGCTCTTCACCAGACCAGAGAATGTGTGAAAATCACAGATCAGTTTACGGTCACGTAGTTGTTTATGTGAATCGGGACGTCAAGCACGTGACAAAGCGGCCGCGGTACAGAGCTGGAATATCGGCACATGCTCGCCTCCAACACGAATGTTAAGTTAAACACGACGTTCAATTAAAAAGAAAAGTTGAATTTATGGCTGATGTACTTGCGCCACTTCTAATGCCTTTTTAAAAATCAGAACAATGATTTATTTAAATTTACTCAGAAATCAGCAGACAAACTATTAAAGGATCAGAAAGTGCCTCAAAGATCAAACATGTACTTTTAGTCCTCAGTAAACTTCATAAACTCATAAATTCTGATTTAAATTCATTGACACACACACACACACACACACACACACACACAGAATGCTGTCTCAGACTGCCCTGAAATCTCACACTTCAGAATTAAAAATTCAGACTAAAGCGCTGTTCTGACATTACGTTAGTTACACGTGTGGGCGGAGCTTGTATAAAACAGTGGCATGTCCCAATCAAGCACGATTCCAATGTTAAAATGAATGTGATCAGGTAGCCCCGCCCCTTCCCCTCCTGTATTTTAGCACTTACCCTGGCGTTGCTAGCGTGCTACAGCTCTGTGTCCAGTACGTTAGAGTTGATCACCATATTCAACACCCACAAGGATAAAATGCAAGTTTCTATGAAACATCTCTGCACTCCTGCTCCATTCGGGCTGGACAAATCTCAAGGCTTGGATGTGATGTCTGTACACGCTAGTCACAGCTAGCATAAAACACAT
The DNA here is from genome assembly GCA_011419295.1 of Clarias macrocephalus. Taxonomy (NCBI): domain Eukaryota; kingdom Metazoa; phylum Chordata; class Actinopteri; order Siluriformes; family Clariidae; genus Clarias; species Clarias macrocephalus. The sequence goes on from JAAGKR010013794.1 coordinate 4,763, forward strand.
CAATGTTTCATTTAATATCAATGTCATAAAAGGTCCTAAGTTAATCACCAACTCAGTTAGAGTCTAACAGCACACTGAGTCCTTGAAAATAAGGTTTTTATATTTCATTCTTCACTCCCTTCACACTCGATCAGCCGAGACGTGTTCGTTTTTGGGACGCTATGATTCTAAGAATGCTAACATACAGTACAGAGCAAAAGTTTGGACACCTTCTCATTCAAAGAGGTTGAATTTGTATTATGGCAAGAAAAAGCAGCTAAGTAAGGAAAAACGAGTGGCATCATTACTTTAAGAAATGAAGGTCAGTCAGTCTGAAAAATTGGGAAAACTTTGAAAGTGTCTCCAAGTGCAGTCACAAAAAGCATCAAGCGCTACAAAGAAACCGGGTCACATGCGGACCGGCCCAGGAAAGGAAGACCGAGAGTCGCCTCTGCTGCGGAGGATAAGTTCATCCGAGTCACCAGCCTCAGAAATCGCAGGTTAACAGCAGCTCAGATCAGAGAGCAGGTCAATGTCACACAGAGTTCTAGCAGCAGACACGTCTCTAGAACAACTGTTAAGAGGAGACTGTGTGAATCAGGCCTTCATGGTAGAAGATCTGCTAGGAAACCACTGCTAAGGACAGGCAACAAGCAGAAGAGACGCGTTTGGGCGAAAGAACACAAGAAAGAAAACTCGCTGAATGAGAAGGGGTGTCCAAACTTTTGCTCTGTACTGTAGTTAACAAGTAATGAAAGTCTGTCTCACCCAGAAGTCCCGTCGCTCATCGTGCATCTGAATGCTGGAGTCTGATTTACTCAGTGAAAACGGCTGGACTCACGTCGTCCTTTAGTGGCATTTGATGGAGCTCCGCCTCCTAGAGGTCCCACATGCATACATGTGGTTAGTTATAATAATAATCATCATCATGCATTAGGATCAAAATCCTCACACGCCCAGAGAAACTAACAAAAACACACGTACACTAATTAACACAGGCGTAGTCCAGCGGTATTCGGGTCCTCGTCAATTTTTTGAAAATTAGCTCCTTTTTTTCGTGACCGATAAAAAGACAGAAGAGAAATTACTCTGTGTTTTATTAGAGCTGATCACATGACTGAGGAAAACATCTAAAGAAAATAGAGAGTAAACATGTGCTAGTGTTAGCGGAGCTCATGGATTATATTTGCCCCAGTGTGATGTATGCTAGGAGGGCTAATAGGATTAGTTCGTGCTGTGTGTGTGTGTGTGTGTGTGTGTGTGTGTGTGTGTGTGTGTGTGTGTGTGTGTGTGTGTGAGATATGAGTGATAAGGCCAGGGTGGGAGAGGATGACGACAAAGCTTGTCGCTAACGAAGCACCGGAAGCACACGACTCCAGGACCTCGTTCTATTCGAGGCTGCTCAAGTCAAACTCATCGTCATGGTTACACTTAGCATAACTCTTCACTAAAAGCTTTACTAAGCTAACAGCTAGCTGACGTGAAGAGTGAACTACATGATACTTTAAACTGGCTTTATTTTTCATGATGCGCTACAGTTTTGCTAGCAATGCACGCTAATCAATTCCCAGGGTCCTTTGTTCCCCAGGTTGATGTCGCGCGCTCTTTTTGTTTGATGAAATAATTTTTCTGTTTAACATAATCATACTTAAAAAGTTTTGAAGCCGTGTTCCAATAAAATAAACTGGATGATATCCTGGAAATATTTATCTTGAAACGGGTCGCGGTTGTCTCAGACAGAATCAGAATGTTAATGTGTGTTAACAGAAAACTGAACTAGGGAACCTAGGACCCTGGGGACACAGAGCCGATCTTGTGTTGCCTCTTTTATGTTGTAAAAAATCAAATTGTTTAAAGATTATATGGATCTAAAAGTTTTAAAATTAATTTTACTTCAGTGAGCGATAATATCGAGTCCTTAAAGAACTGTGTGCATTTCAGAATATTTCTATTTTCCTGCAATTTTACTTTTATTGTTATACGAGGGTCGTTCGAGGGAAAGCGGGACTTTTAATAACAGTACAGAATAACAGAACAGAGTCCTGAGAGTAAACACGCCCTTTCTGTCTCTGTATAATCCCCTGACACACTGATGCTCTCATCCCAGTGTCTCACTAGAGCTCGGACACCATCAGGGGAGAAAGTTCTCATGGTGCATCACGTCTGAAACGCCGGCCTCCCAGGAACTCCTCTAATAGCTTTTCAATAGTGTAGATGGCTTGTAGCGAGGTCAGGACTGTACGGGGGTGTGGCAGTGACTCCCAGCCCAGTTCCTACAGTGAGCTCGGCGACACCTCGGCCGGCATCGTCGTCTTCATTTAAATGTTTCACCGTTCAGATGTTTTACTGCAGTCGCTTTTTACACACTTCTCCATGCTTTCACTGACAGTTGTTTAACATGTGATTTGTGCGGTCTGACACATTAGCGCCACCATGTGGTAATAGGAGACACGCGTCACTTGCCAGCACAAATAACAGGATGTGCTCGGATCTCCTCTGTTTGAGACAACGAATCCCGGTTTGACTCGAACGCACCCTCGTAAAATCACCAGGCTTTTAAACCTTTTTTTAAAGACAGCACATTTTCATAAAGGACCAAATGCAGAATGTCTTTTAGCCACCGATGCTATGCTAATAATTCACACTAATTCTTTTGTTTGCTGTTTGTCTGCTGAATGAGTTTCTGTAAATATCTGTATTTATTCTGTAAAACTGTTTGGAGAAAAAAAAGCTCCAGAGATGAAAAAACAAGTCCAGTTTGTTGGATAATCAGCCGCACGACGCGTCACGATGTAACGCCATGAAGTCTGATAAGTGACTGTCGTGACGTTGATCTTTAATATCAGCACAAAACCTGGAAAATGTGTCGGGTATTTTTATTTTGCATAAACTACACACTGCTTCTCATAACGCCGCTCTGCAGATTTTTATGCTTTTCGTAGTTTTGTTTGAAATCACACACGTCACGTCTTCTTCTTCTTCTTCTTCAACCCCAGGGGAAACTTTTATACCCGGTGTTTGTTTTATAAAATTATTCTAAATGAAAGATATAATGGAGTTTAAATGAGCAGAGAGACGTGACCGAGTTCTCGCTCGTATAAAGAAGAAGTGAAGTGAAGTGAAGGACTAAAGTGTAAATCAGTAAATGTTCTCTGTAAAAGACGCTCAGAGCTGCTGTGTGCTGATTGGTGGGTTTGGGAGTCATGTGACTAAAGAATAAACACACACAACATCTTAAAGCAGGAAAATGCAAATGACATGATTTATAAAAATATATCTGTTTATTAGCGCTGTGCATCTGTTAGCATGTTTAGCTTAGAATCAGTTGACGCGTGCAAGTTTATTAGAGTATTTACGGTAAAACTGCTCCTGAAGTAATTACTTTAATTTCCTCATTCATGTGACCATGGTGAGGTTTAGCAGGAAGCGTCGCTGTGTAACACACACACACACACACACACACACACACTCTGAAGACTTCACAGAAATATGAGCAGAACAAATTTTTTTTCTCGTAGCACTGGAGTGTGTTTCTGTAGAACAGTGTGTGTGTGATGTCATGTGAAGAAAGAGGGATGATGATGAAGATGAAGATCACCAGACCATGTCTACGTTCATCTCTGATAAACACTGGGCGAGATGGCCATCACATTCTATCTGGGAGAACCTGAAATACACACACACACACACACACACACACACACACACACACACACACATAAAGAAGGTTAACCCATATTCAGGGCCTTACCCTGTTAGCATTACGTTCACACTGTTAGCATTACGTTCACACTGTTAGCATTACGTTCACACTGTTAGCATTACGTTCACACTGTTAGCATTACGTTCACACTGTTAGCATTACGTACAGTACAGACGAGACTCTTCTGTACAAGCAGCTATTAAATAAATAAATAAACAGTGAGAACCGAGACGGCGCCTGCTCTTCACCCTCAGTTTATTTATTATTAGCATGACCGCAGTAAATCATTTACCCTCACACAGGTGTGTGTGTGTGTGTGTGTGTGTGTGTGTGTGTGTGTGTGTGTGTGTGTGTATTTTGAGTGTAAATAAGACGATGCTAAGCGTTTGCATTATTAGCAGAGCGAACACTGTGTTATTGTGATATGGGCTGTGACCAGCGCTTCACCCTGCAGGAAATGGGATCAGACACATCGGACAGCACTCCAGTCTGACTCCGTCTGATCCCGATCCTCTTCCCGACATTCCAGCTTCACCGTCGCCCTCGCGCTCCGGTCCGGAACGTTCACTTCCCCTTGTGGATTCTCCTGCAGAGGGTCTGTCTGTGACCCGCCAGCACTCGCTGACATCAGCCGGATCGTGTCCGTGCCCGGGGCAGTTCTGTGCCCTGTGGACTGAGGGGGAGCCGGCGCGGACTGGCGGCTCAGGAGCGGACACAGGAAGGGTGCGCGGAACCGCGCAGGGAGCCGGTGGGTCCGGTACGGGAAGAACGCCTTCGTCCAGACTGCACCAGCGTCGCTCATACTGTTTCTTCTCTTTCTGGAAAAACAAACAAATAAGCAAACATAATGTTTGATTTGAACCTGAACGTATTGACACACAAAAGGCCCTGTGGAGCCACGCCCAGAGGGCGGGGTCAGAGCTGCCCTAGGGGCACAAAGGGAACCCAAAACCTCGGTGGTTTTAATGTCCCGGCTGATCAGTATTTATGCTCATGTTGTGCCGTGCAGGTCCGGACCCACAGAGGAGCTGCTGCAGAACTGCTGAACACGTGAACACGGATTCCAATAGAGAGCTTCTACAACAGGAACATCAGAACTGGACCACGGACCCATAGATGAAGGTGGACTGCTCTGCTGGAGCAAGATTTCTTTTACATCATGTGATGGTCAGGTGTGTGTGTGTGTGTGTGTGTGTGTGTGAGGGGGAGATGGCACCAGGACGGACCATGGGAAGAAGGCGAGTGGGCGGAGTCAGTGCGATGCTCTGGGTGATGTTCTGCTGAGTCCTGCCCTTCATGTGGGTGTTACTCTGACACGCCCCGCCTCCCTAAACACCGTTACTCACTGAGTTACACCCCTTCTGCAGGATGATGCATCTCGACACACTGCGCACACACACACACCACACACACACACTTTCAGAGGAGTAGTGGATCCCAGGTCTTGCCAGGGCAGAGCTGTTTTGATGGCACAAGGGGGCGCTACACAGTATGAAACAGGCAGTGTTAATGTTATGGCTGTTCAGTGTAGAATGCTGAGAAATCTGCAACTAAAATCTTAAAGTTCTGTTCACACACATGCTGCACTTCAGCTCTTGTGTGTGTGTGTGTGTGTGTGTGTGTGTGTGTGTGTTCCACTGAATAATGCATTCTCTGCTATGTCTCATTAGCTGTCCTTCTCTCTGAGAACTCGAGTGTGATGTCTCCGGAGTTTAAACCTGCCAAACCAGCACTAAACCCACTCGGTGCCGTCCATCACCCTGTTTCCATGGACACCGCAGACAAAATCCACCCATCATCCACACACACTACGCTGCGCCTCACACTAATTGGCAGCCATTCTGACAGGGAGAGTGTGAAGAGTGTGTGTCTCCCCGAGGGAGAAGCTCAGAGCTGCTGGTGATGCGGCCGGAAAAATAAACGAATTAATAAATAAATAAACCCACAAATGCTGAGCTCAGCTCGACTCCCTCACCGATCACATCACCTTCACGTGTCAGGGGTCACGTGACTCTCCTGCTCCCTTCAGTATGAATATCCTGGTTTTTCTGGGTTTTTTTTGTGATTTTCTTACATGAAAAATACCTTTTTTTATGTGATCACAGATTAGTCACACGAGGTCATGTGACACATTGCTCATGTCTTTCACATTATTACAGGTTTATTAATAATTAGGGTTGAGTCTCTTGTTCAGGCTGCTCGTACCGTAGGAAGCCGAGGGAGCCGAGGGACGCGCGGAGACGAGTCCCGAGTCTGAGGACACGCGGCCTGCAGAGCTTCCGTCCACAGCTTCTCCACCTCGGAGAGATCAGCAGTGCAGCAGGAAACTCCTCCAAGTGCAGGAGAACTACCAGCATCACACACACACACACACACACACACACACACACACACAGGGAGAGAGAGCAAGAGAGATTCAATTGTTTAGAACAGTGAGCATCTACTCCTAATACTCCTGATTATAAAATCACACTAAGATCTAAATCACTGGGAGGCGAATCTCCAGTCTGCAGATTCTCCAACTATCACCACTTTATAAATATCTCCATCTGTTGTTACATTTCTCCCTGATTTTGTTAGAATTTTAAAAATACAAAAAAAAATTTAATGAGTAAATAAACTAAATTTATAAACAAACTGCAAATAATTCCCTTCGACCACACGGGATGGAAATGTGTGAATAGTTCAGAGAGCGCCACCTGTAGGATTATAAAGAAGCTGTGATGTTTTACCGCCTCACAGTAGTGTGTGTGTGTTGTGTGTGTGACAGGTGTACGTGTTGTGTGTGTGTGTGTGTGTGTGTGTGTGTGTAGAGAGTGTAAGTGAGTGTGTGTGTGTAGTAAGTGTGTATGAGAGACGTGTGCGTGACACGTGTGTGTTTATAATGTGTGTGTGTGTGTGTGTGTGTGTGTGTGTGTGTGTGTGTGTGTGTGTGTGAGACATGTGTGTGTTTATAAAGTGTGTGTGTGTGTGTGTGAGAGAGAGACAAATCCTCTCACAGAGTTTGTAGTAAAAGGCAGATCAGAGAATTCTAACACGCGCGTGATGTCTGATGATGTAACTCCATAACGATGTGTGTGTGTTGCGTCACTCTGAAACTCCTGCGGTCGCTACAGAATGGTTTGTAATGGTTTATATCTGATTGGCTGATCACCGGCCACGCCCACTCACACTGAACTCACAAGGTGGCCTGGGTGTGAAGGGTCCAAAGTGATATTCCGAGCCTTTTTCTTCACTCTGGATATATACAGTTCTTGCAGCGTGGGCAGGGGAGCCGATGATCCTTTCAACAGTCCGAACCGTCCTTTGTAGTCTTCTGATGTCTGCTTTTGTGGCTGAGCCAAACCAGACAGTTTGTGCACAGGACTGATTCAATGATGGCTGAGTAGAACTGTGTGAGCAGCTCCTGTGGCAGGTTGAACTTCTTCAGCTGGTGATGGTCTTTTTTAACAGTGGAGTCAATGTGAATGTCCCACTTCAGGTCCTGAGAGATGGTGGTTCCCAGGAACCGGAATGACTCCACTGCTGTCACAGTGCTGTTCATGATGTTGAGTGGGGGATGTGCAGGTGGGTTTCTCCTGAAGTCCACAATCATCTCCCCTGTTTTGCACATGTTCAGCTCCAGACAGCCAGTTGCTCAACCTCACTTCTGTATGAAGACTCATCACCATCCTGGATGAGGCCGATGACTATAGTGTCATCTGCAAATTTCAGGAGCTTGACAGTGGGGTCTGTAGAAGTGCAGTTGTTGGTGGAGAGGGAGAAGAGCAGTGGGGAGAGAACACATCCCTGAGGGGCTCCAGTGTTGGTGGTGTGGCTGTTGGACATGAACTCCCGCAGTCTCACTAGCTGCTGCCTGTCCGTCAGAAAGCTGGTGATCCAGTGAAAGATAGAGGTAGGAACAGAGAGCTGGGTTAGTTTGGTCTGAAGCAGTGCTGGGACGATCGTATTAAATGCTGATGAAAAGTATATAAATAAAATCCTTGCATGAGGCCCTGGTTTGTCTAGATGTTGAAGGATGAAGTGCAGTCCCATGTTGACGGCATTGTCCACAGATTTGTTTGCTCTATAAGTAAACTGCAGGGGGTCCAGTAAGGGTCCAGTGATGTCCTTCAGATAGGCCACACCAGCCTTTCAAATGATTTCATGACCAAAGATGTTGGGGCAACTGGCCGGTGACAATCCAGAGCCAAGGCCAGGGAGCAGACAGACAGGCTAAACCAACCGTCTGCTAGCTGCATAGAGTCGTCACTCAGGGTTCATCATATTGACACTGTGTCTGTTCCCCGAGATAAACATATACATTTAGAAAGACTCAGAAAGTCTGTTTTAGTAATTTAATTAACATCGACACCACAAACTCAGATCACACTGAATGCGCAGCCGCACCTCTGATCTGAAGCTCGGACTGTTAAATATTAGATCTCTCGCATCTAAAGCAGTTATTATTAATGAAACTATCACAGATCAGGAGTTTGATATATTATGTTTAACAGAAACCTGGATTAAACAGGACGAGTATGTAGCTCTAAATGAAGCGAGTCCTCCTGGATACAGCTACATACACCAGCCTCGGCTAACTGGTAGAGGAGGAGGAGTCGCAGTTATTTATAACGATAATCTGTCTCTCGTACAAAAACACAGTTTTAAATTTAATGCATTTGAAGTTCTCTATAGTAACATAAAGTCAACTCAGTCGATCCGCTAATCATCATTTACAGACCCCCA
>JAAGKR010013795.1:0-13170 GCA_011419295.1 Clarias macrocephalus
TATTTGTCTGTGTGCATGGAGTTTTCATATCCCCCGCCCTGTCTCGGGTCTTCTGCTCTGTCTCACCACAAAAAATCTCTAAATAATTATGTAACGTTATTCCATTTAATGTGAAGTGTAATTGTCTAATGGATAAATCATGTTGAATATGTGACATATTATTATTATTATTATTATTATTATTATTATTATTATTATTATACAGTATATTTGTACAATATATATAAATAATAATAATAACCGAACGCTAGATAATGACAGTTACATTATTTTTATATATTGTACAAATATATTATTATTAGTTGTTGTAGTAGTAGTAGGAGTAATAGTTATTATTATTATTATTATTATTATTATTATTAATATTATTATTATTATTATTATTGCTGTTTAATTCATCTGAAGCACCATCTCCATCACTGTTTGTTCGTATTTAAGTTCCCTATCATATATCATAATTTTGTAAATTAATGTTATGCTTAATAATAATAATAATAATAATAATAATAATAATAATAATAATAATAATAATAATAATAATAATAAATCCAAATATAAAGAAACAATAATGCATTAATAAACAACTTTTATTCTTTTCAATGTACTGTGAAATAAAAAAAATGTTTGATAAATAAATAATGTTGAATGTCTGACATATTATTATTATTAGTAGTAGTAGTAGTAATATTATTATAAGAAGTATTTTACTCAGGCAGTTGACTCGGCGCCCCTGTTACTGATGGAGGACCCCAATAAAGTCTCGCGCTGGTGCCTGGGCATGCTCTCTCACTCTTTCGCCTGCACGAGCTCATAGAGGTTAGAGAACGCAATGTGTTTCTGATTAAAACATTGTCTTTTAAAAACATTCTAAATTCTCGTTCGCATCTAAATATATCAGTAGCGACTTTGATTTAATTCCTATTTATTTTTTTACGTTAGAAAACTTTGTAGATTTCTGTATAGAGCTGTTTTATTTGTTCCAACATGGCCGCCACCTCGTGGTGATGTGTTTATTGCTGCATTGCAGATCATAAAGCCGTGTAGTGTTTATAGTAAAACTCTTGTCTTATTTTGCAGCTCATGTCGTGCTGATATGTCCCATGCCTTCAGCAGTGTTGGAGAAGGTTAGTGATTTTTCTTACAGCATGCTTATGAGCTGTTTGTGTGAACATGTGCTGATGATCCATTAGACTAGAGTCTCTGAATACAACATGAAGCTCTTCACAGTAAACTGAACATGTTCCTGCTGTGTGTGTGTTAAATGTAATACTTGTACAATAAGATGCTGAAAAGTTACTCTTTGTTGTTTTTAGGTTTTCCAAGAAGGGTCATGCAGAAGGCCTGGGTCCGATTCCCACTCAGTGCACAAACCCCAGTCACTGGATGAAGGGCCAGTGCCCAAACCTGGATGAAATGGGAGGGCATCTGGTGTAAAAACCTGTGCCACGTTGTGTGTGGATCGGATGGTCTGCTGTGGTGACCTCTTAACATGACCAGCCGAAAGATGGCTGTTTTTCATATCCAGTAAGTGCCTTCATAATGCACTTTTATTACACTAAACATGTGCAAAATATCACTGAAAATTCAGTGTTAAGGTGGTAGTCATGGTTACCATCCTTAGAGTGATCATTTTCCTTAGGTCACGTGTTAGTGTGTGTGTGTGTGTATATATATATATATATATATATATATATATATATATATATAATGTGTATATATGTATTAAATATTCCTCTTATTGCACCACATCATGCTAAATGTCTACAATGTGTTCCTGAATGTTTAAAATGTTTGAAAAATTTTATTCTTTTTATAGATGTTTACCATCAAGCATCTAACCAAGATCGGATGGGTCATGTTCTCACATGAAGGAAGCTCTGAGGTTGGTTTCTATTATATTTACATGTTTCAAATTGCGAGATTTTTCTGCATGTGTAATGATGATTCAATAGACTAGAGTCTCTGAGAACATGATGTCTTTTTACATCACACTGAACACATCTGCATGTCCATGCAAGTATTTGTAAGTCAAATTCAGTTGTTTATGATTCATGTCGCTCCTGCTTCCTTGCCAGGTTCAGGCTGGCGTTTAGGACCTTTCTAGGAAAGAGCTGGGTTTTTTTTTTTTTTCTTTTTTTTTTCGTACCCTGAGTGCAAAAGATTGATTCAGTAAGTATGGATTTATTTATTTTCAATTCTGAGTTTTACTATGGTGTGTTGATGATGATATGCTTTTTTCGGTTCTACTGAAAGAAAATGAAGTTTACTCGCAGCGCACTGAAACGCACAGCCATGATTTTTAAATCTGAAATATTGACTTCATATTTGTGTAATAATTTATTATATCTTTTTGTTTTTATAGGATTGTATTGCAGAGCCATTGGAGCAAGAGAGGGAGAAATGTGCTGGTCCTTCAACATGATCTTTCTGTGATTGTGCATTGATGTATCAGTTGTTGCAAATAAAGTTCTGAAGTTGCACAAAGATTTGCACCATTATTTTTTTTTATATAAAATAAGCATCACATCAGGACTCTTCTCTCTTGGTCTTCTTGAATGTTGTGGTAGGACTTGTTCAATTGTAGACACGGTCAAGCAATTCATTGCTGTAATATGTATACATATCCACCCAATAACAGTGCTGCCATCACATCATTTCATTCTGTTTTTCACATTCTACTCGTACTACTGTTATGCCCACACATCTTTTAACCTTTTTTATAGTAATGTTACATTTCATATTTCTATTTTATCTTTAGTGATTTGTATTAAGTTGTATACCCTCTTTTGTCAGTAGTTTTAATTGTATTCCGTAGTAAAGTCTTTACTCGCACACGTTCAAGAGTAGCGCAGTGGTTAAGGAATCGCACTACTTTTCAGAGGGTTGTAGTTTCAAAACCCAACCACCATTACGTTTGCCACTGTATGGCCCTTGAGGAAGGCTTTTAAACCTCACCTGCGCTGATGTATAATGAGAAATATATATGTTTTTTAAAGTTCCTCTGGATAAGGTGATCTCCCGAATGTCATGAATGTAAATAGTCAAGTCAATTTTATTTATATAGCGCTTTTAACAATTGACATTGTCGCAAAGCAGCTTTACACAATAAAAAGAAGTAAGTCTGTATGCAATGTGTATGAAAAATAACATAACATTTGTAGAAGCATTTCACTGTATATCATACAGGGTTCGGTTGTGTAAGTAACAGATAAAGCAGTTTAGAAGCTGAATGAGATTTATAAGACAAATTTAACTTTAATTCTTTAACAGAAACTCTTAGTATAGAGTTAACTCCCTTCAGCTTCCTGTTGAGTCAGTGCTGGGTGTGAACCGGATCTTTTCAAAGAATCGGATCATGAATGATTCATCTCATTCGGCTCACGAACACCACAATGTGCGATATTAAAACCAGAGTTGATGTAATCTAGTTTGTCACGTTATTTAAATTTTCACTCTACTTTCTAATGAATAAACTTACTTTACGCGTTAGGTGATTCTTTTTGTTAAACATGATTCGCAGAGAGGTCACAACGCCAAAGAGGTTTCCAACATACGACTTAAATTGGGTTACAGGAGCGACTGTGTTGCTTAACATTTTCTCACATTCAACAAAATTCAATTAAATATTCGAGTCACTTTAAAGAACCGAATCATTTTGGGGAAAGTAAAAAAAAAAAAACGAATCATTTTTAAGAGCCGAGTCATTTCGAGAATGAATCATTACTGGGGTGAAGTTAGCGACATTGAGGCTAGTCAAAGCTATGCTAGGTAGCCGCCAGCTTCTGGTTAGCTTTTCTCCTGATTCAGGCAGCTAATTTTAATTTAAACGTCAATAAAAATAATTAAACTTAGCATAGTTATGTAGCTGGCTAAATAAGTAGTGATTTATATATATATGTATATATTAATAAAATATCTAGCTAACGTTAGCGTACGTAGCCAACTCGTTAAAACGACATGGTGTGTATACACAGTCGATAAACAAACACCAAATTATTGTTATTTATGAGGTCAAATATCGGAAGAACTGCACGTAAGTGTGTATTTATCATTTTTAATCTTTAATGTTTGTGTTTACCTTTTAGCAAACTAGAATATTGTTGTTTTTTCGGGGGGTTCGGGTGTGTCCGAAATTAGTTCGCCTGTTGACAATAAAGCACAGGTGTGGTTGTGGTGATGGTGGTGATGAACAAACGCCTTTTGTTTAACTACATGTCGTTTCTAAACGTCCCAAACGACGTGCGTTAAAGCATTTAGGTCAAAAAGGGAAGCTCTACGTGATGTTTATGTAACTTACACATCATATGAAGACGTTTATTGAGTTTAGGATTCTTTTCATTTCAGCTTAAGCAGATAAAATTCCAGTCTAACTTAGATTATTTCTGACAAATCACAACAAAAAAAAAAAGAAGAAAGAAGCCATGACCGCTGTCGTAGGACGAGTTTGGTCATGGATCAACCCGCTCAACCTGTACCGGCCCTGGGCTAAGACACCTCAAAGCGAGAAAGTTCCTCGTGCTGAATCTCAGGAGAAAAGCAGTTGGAGGTTGGGAGGGGTGACATCCTGGGTTTGGGGCGGATGGAGAAAGCAAAAGACTCCAACCGAGGAATTCTGGGAAGCTCAGGAGGATATCGTCAGACCGTTAGAAGTAGAAGATCTGAAAGCAGAAACATTTGTGACACCTCCTCCTCCTCCTCCTTCTTCTCCTCCACGATGGTGGAGACAGATAATCAGTTCTCCGTTCCATATATGGCCGTTATCGTCATTATCATCATCATCAGCAGCAGCAGCCAAGCTCGGTCAGAGGAACCAAGGATCGTGGGATTCGGATGTGAAAGATGATTTTTCCGATTACGGAACCCCTCCCCCGTCTCCCGATCCGCTTTCCAAAAGGTCGGCCGCGTTCCGTTTCTTCGCTCAGTCCTGGTCCGGAGAGATCCTTCCCGAGCATTACGAGATCTGTTTCAATTTCATCCGTCACCTCTTTGACCTGTTTGTCGTCGGCTTCCTTTGGACGGTCTCCCCTCCGACCAAGTTCGTCCTGGACGTCCTGGGCGTCCAGGGAGCGCTGAAGCTCTGGCTCCACGGCATGGCCATGTTCCTGGTGTCCTCTGTAGGAATGGCCGGCCTGCTGTGGTTGGTTCAGGAGTACCTGGCTCAGTTCGCTCTGGTCTATGGCATCATCCAGGCGGTGGTCATTTCAGTCAGCGTGCGGCAGAGCGTGATTTTGGGCACTGAAGACGAGGGAGAAGAAGCGAAAGAAGAAGAGGGCAGCGAGGAAGAAACGGAGGATGCTTTGGCGGCGACTCAAAGCAGTAGCGCTGCCAGCAGAAGTATCAACGTGTCTTGAAGGTCTTTGGGGTAGGTGCTTGGCTTCACATCCATTCAGTTATCATTTGCTTCCATCCCTGGGTAGTAGATTTCAGTACTCATTCATACTGAAGACTTCACGAAGATGTCTTTATTTTTTACCAGTAGCCCAATTAGATTTCATGTCCTGAATATCATCATCATTAATAGTAGTAGGAGTAGAAACAGTAGTAGTAATAATAATGGTTCTAATATTAATAATAGCAGTAGTAGTAATAGTAATATTAGTAGTTGTAATAATGGTAGTAGTAGTATTAGTTGTAATAATAATAGTAGTAGTACTACTTATTATAGTAGTAATAAAAAAATAGTAGTAATAGTTGTAATAATAGTAGTAATAGTAGTAGTAAGAATAATAATTTCAATAGTAGTAATAAAAGTAGTAATAATAGTAGCACTACTTTTAATAGTAGTAGTAATCAGTTGTAGTGTTAGTAATAATAATAAATATAGTAATAATATTAATAGTGGTATTAGTGACAGTAGGAGTAATAGTTTTAATTATGGTAGTAGTAGTAATAATACTTATAATAATAGTAGAAGTAGTAGTTATAGTAGTAGTACTGATAGTACTGATAATAATAGAAGTAATAACATTTATTAGTAGTCTGCTTGCACAGTTTGATAAAAAAAATGACACTGTAATTGCGATTTAAATTGCAGTATTTAACTATTAAATGTATTTATCTTGGCTAACAACAAATAATTTGATAAATGATCTCATTGGACAAAGATTAACTTTGGAATTCATGTTGACTTTGTCAATAATTTAAGGTTTTATTTATTTATTTATTTATTTAGTGTGTGTGTGTTAAATAATTGCCCAGGTCTATATTGTGATTTTATATTTTTATGCGATTAAATATTCAGTACTAATTATTATTATTATTATTTAGTTATTAGTTTTTTATATTTATATAAAAAAAAGTTAATTAATCTTGCTTCTTATCGACACACAGACAAATAGATACCTTAATTTTTTTTCTACGTTTATTGCATGGTGGTCCTCAGAGTCGTAACCATGGCTACAGCGGATGATTCCAGCGATTACGGATGGATAACTGAACTGATCTCTATTAGCTCTTAAGTAGCATGTTAGTTTGAACTGAGTCAAGCTGGTTTCCTGGTTACCCAAGACAGCACATCAGAGCTTATCAGAGTCGTAATGCTCCTGCTTAGCCCCACCCCCTTTTTTTAAAGTAACGGCTCTCAGCCTGCCGTAACCATCACATAGACTCTGTACATTAAAGAAAGCGTTTACGTTTTTGTTCGGTTGCTCAATATAAAAATTTTTACATGTGTTTGTGGTTGTTTTGCAGGCCGTGAGGAGACGCACTACGTAAACGGACCACTCGAGACTCGAGCACAAAGCCAGTAGACGAGCCAAAACCTCTGCGATTAAGTCATGATGAAGATGTTACACTCTAACCAGCACTCGTTTTTCTTTTCCTAAATTATACAGAATTTCATTTTACGGAAAGCCTGAAGGAGCTCTGTTTCAATTTACAACCATTAAAAAAAAAAAAAAAACTTTAGAGAGACAACTGTGCATTTGGAGCCCGAAGACGAACGAATCATCAGCATCAAAGTCGCCAGTGAGATTTTTTTCCAAGTCCAGAACGCACTGTGAAGGGACTTTTTAACGGATCGCACGGATGGAAGAACGAGAGAGAGAGAGATGACCCTGCTGTGATTATTTAACTTCAGGAAGCCGCACAGATGATCGTGTTTTAACCTCTGGAGAGAGCCGGGTGAGATCCGACTCGAACCTCAAGCAGCTTCAGCGCTCGTATCGGCAACAGCTCTTTTTAAATACTTTGCTCAACTCCAGGCTTTACTACACTCCATTTACAGTATTCTTATTCCACTACATTTGTATTTAGAGCAAAAGGTGAATGTTATTCTCTGTGATTTATATGTGTACTTACTGTACACAGCACATCCATAATAATCCTGGAGTCTTTTTGTTTTTGTTTGTTTGTTTGTTTGTTTAAGGGGTACTCGGGAACATGGTCAGGTCACTAGACCTGATAAAGACTTGCTTTTGACTTTATGGTACACACTGGCCAGGACGCGGCTGCATTATTAGATTGCTTTATTCTCATGACACTTTCCACTATTATATATATATATATAATATATTACTTTTTATTTAATGTGTCTGTTTATCAGTGGCATTTTTTTTTGTTTAGTTTTATTTTTTAAAGTTTTTTTTAATATAGTTTTAAGAATATTCACTGTTTTTGTTGCCATGTTTCACACTAACACCATGTTGCAATTGTTTTAGATCTCGTTCGTACAAACTATAATTTTCTTTTTCTTTTTATATATATATATATATATGTATATAATCATTTATTATATAGACTTTCAAAGCATGATTAGCACCTCCTATAGTTCTTGAATCCTATATCTTATATATATATATATATATATATATATATATATATATATATATTAATTTATCAGTCCATCTAAATTCGCTACATTTTCTGTTCATGTCAACACCTAGTCAATGCACTTTAATATAATTTGTCAGTTTTATTCTTTGCACTTACTCTTTAAAGTGCAGGACCACTGTACAAAAAAAAAAAAAACCCACAAAACTGCTGTGTAAGCTAGGAGCGATCACTACGTCCTTTCTGAGAGAGGGAACATGAATAGATATGTGTGTGTGTTTGATGTAACCGAAGTTCTTAAATGATCAATGATCAGAACATAGAGCCTGAAATAAATAGTTTTTTTTCCTTAAAGCATACCTTTGTCATTTGGCGTTATTTTTCTTGATCTTCAAAATGGCTGTTCTGTGAGAGTGTGTGTGTGTGTGTCGTCCCGTGTTCCCTCCGGATCCACCACGACCTTGACCAAGATGAGACGGATGCCTTCACAGGTGGTGGGAGGAGTCTTGAGTTCTAAAACTTTATACAAGACAGAACTGGAAATATTTTAAAGTGTGATGTTTTTTTGTGTGTCTGTGTGTTTTTCAAAGGCTTCGCTCTGACTTTAATCAAGATTTAATCAAGAAGAAAGACGTGTGTTTTGAGTAAGGAGGCGGAACTTGGCATGATGTATTTTTTTCTTAAGGTGGAGGTGGAATTACAACAAAAAGTAATCCAGAGTGGGAAAATAAAGTCTGGGTTTGCATGTTTATGTTTTCTGTTTGAAAAATGTTGCCCGATAGTGGTGGACTCGAGTAGAGATGATCGGTGTAGTGTAGAGCCACTGTCTCCTCACATGTCCAGGGTCGTAGAGTTAAATCTATCATACATGTTTTTATGTCGTTTACGTTTGAGATTTTCACTCTGCTGTAAAAAATCTCAAAGGGCTTAAAGGGTGAAAAAGTTTAGAATGACTCTTTCATTCCTTCCGCACATATTATCCATGGACACTAATCTCCGCCATCAGATTATATATACTGTATAGCTTTTCAACTAGAGTACATGATTTAGATAAAATATAATCAGCTGACAACCTTAAGGTGCTGAATGACTGGGGGATTACAGGTTTTTTTTACCCTAATGGAAGAGATGTATTTATTATTTTTCATTAAGGCAATGGATTTGGGTTCAGAAGGTACCAGGTTGCCACTGTTGAGCCCTTGAGCGAAGCCCTTTAAACCCTCAACTGCTCAGATGTATAATGAGATAAAAATGTCGGTCTGGATGAGGGCGTCTGCTTTAAATGTAATAATTTATTATTATTAATAATTATATGTTCTGTATTATAAACACTTGATGCATGTCAAAAACATTCAGGAGTCTCATATGTACCAAAGCCTTTTTTTTTCATCAGTTTATTACTGAACATGCTGACATCACTGGGAGTTTACAATACTTCTCACGTGGTTACTCTTTCCAACATCATCTCCTTTACTCCGTTCAACCTTTTTTTTTATTCTTCGAAATTTACAGAACGCAGCCGATACCAAACTCGGTTCAGGCGATACTAGATATCTATTTCTTCGGTGAAGCTTCCTGCCGTTAGTATGTGTACTGTACATGCACGATGCCTTTATTATTAGCTTTACTCGTCTGATTGTCGGAAAAGAATCAGTAGTGTCACTAGGAAACGTGATGACGATGAGGAGAAACGGTTCACCGTGTTCATGGAAACGAGAAAGAGAGGAAAAGAAAAAAACTAAACGTTAACCTTGTTCTGTGTGAAACTTTGCGAGAAAAGCAGCGTATTAAATCTTTACCACGCCTTCTTTTTCACCTGCGTCTTTCGACTCTTAGCTGTAATGCTAAAATGATCAGTTTATCAGCGCAGCTTGGCCTTGTTCAACCTCAAGTACTGGAATGATGGACCCTGCTCTCTAAATCATCAGCTAAGACAATCTGAAGTTTATTATTATGACTATTATTTTTAACTATAATCACCGGATTCAGTGCATCTTGAGACTTTACTTTTACTTGCATTAAAAGGAGAACGTATAACGACAGAAATGATCTTTAACGTTGCCGACAAATAAATAGAAACACTTTACAGGAAAAGAGAAAGAAAAAATTAAAAACCCATATCTTATATACAGTAAATCAAAAGAAAATAAACCAATCTGCACAGAATTCAGAAGTTTTCAATCTAATCACAAGGACGGAATAAAAAAACAAAAACAAATCGACCTGCACAAACTAAAAGCTCCCACTCTGCATTGAAAACACAATTTGAAACACAGCAACGCGGTGACTTTATTTCGACGTGATGTAAAACTGTTAACGTGTCCTCCCCTCCTCCCCCGTCCATCCCCCCCGGAGGAGTTTCCTTTCCGCCACCGGCTCGCCGCTCTTTCGCTCCCCATTAGTGAGGGTTTGTTCCGCCAGAGCTCGGGGGCGTAGCGCCTTCGCTCCCTCCTCCTCCTCCTTTCTGTCCGTGTCCTTTCCCGTGTCCGAGAATGCAGTGCGCGCTTCCGCATCCTTCCTCCTCCTCCCCTTCGCTCTCTGTAGAGGACTCACCGAACTGTCGGGGCTTCTCGTAAATGCAGCAGCCTGTCGACGTAACAGAATCCTGTAAGGCCTTTTTTCAATTACGTTTGAGTGTTTAATAATATCCTCACGCGGAACCGGAACCCCGACATGCACTCACACTTGGAGGATCTGCGTCCCATGTGCTCGTTATCCACCGTGTCGCTGGACCACTCCACCTTTTTGTCAGTCTTCCTCTTTCGAAGCTTGATGGTCAAGCTTCTTCCTTCCTAAAATAAATAAATAAAAGAGAAATGGACATTACAAGGATTTGTACATGCAACCAATGTTAAGACTGAACTGGAAAGTCGGGTTTAAAGGACCGGGACATTGAGGGAGAGTGACATCTTCAAGTATAGGTGCAGCTTACAGGGCTCCATCCAAAGAAGCAGAGCAGATGAGAACACAGTGTGTGGAAGTGCCGGATAAAAGCAGACAAAGAGTTCAAGATACAGAATATGCGTTTAATGTTTTTTGTTAAGGAATGCTGGACCGGAAAAGCAGCTTTAAGAGCCTGGGGAGCTACAGGTGGTGGTGGTGGTAATGTAACCTACTGTTTAATAACAAGGAAGACAAAAAAGAAGAAAAATAACATCACTGTTGAAATTTTGATTCAGATTGTTTGATTCAGAAGGTGTTGATTAGTTTATAAATTTAAAAATTATTTATTGAGTGAATCACTGCGGACCTCCTGATACGATATCACGATGCCCCGTTGCTGATTTGTACTGCGATTTTTGTGATAAATATCCCGATTCCATATCTATATTTTCTATATCTATTTTTGTTTGTCTTTCGCTGCTCCCACTGAGGTGTCGCCACAGCGGACCATTCGATCCGCGCGCACACACACACACACACACAACTCAGCATAGGTTTTACACCGGATACCCTTCCTGATGCTATCCTATTAATTTTAGCATTGTAAGGAACAAGAGGAATAAAAAAAACTATTTTTAGCATTGCTAAGAGTAACGTTAACTATGCTGCATCACACTGTTAGGGACGGAAATCACCAGTCATACGATATCACGATACCCATGTGCTGATTTAATTTGTTTAGCTGTTCTGTATTACGATTTTATGCACATCCCAGATTTTGTTACAATTTTAAACCTTTAAAAAAAGTTTTATGAGTAAATAAATGTATCCCGTCCCTTATAATATTACTTTCCTCACTTTAAAACCAAGCTTATGATTTAACTTCAAATCAAATAACGCAAATTATGCTACATTGTTTCTCTGTCATCTGAAATAATTATTATTTCTAAACAAACTTAGCAACTAATTCACGCCTATCTATTTCACTGGATGAAAATATGTAAACAGTCCATAGTGCGCCCCCTGTAGGATCACAAAGAAACAACCATGGTTTATTGCCGTAAATGTCTCAAAACTCAACCTGCCAGTGAGTGCACGGGTTGAGCGGCTGCGAGATTCGACTAATTAGCGCCCGCAGTGTTTAAAGACGAATTCACTTAAAGTATTCGGAGGAAAAGGCAGATAAGAGAATTTTAACGCACATGATTTTTTGATAATTGAGACAGAATCGTTTATACCTGAGGTCGATGGGCTAATCAAACTGAAAACTGGCCAATTCCGGTCACGACCGGTTTGTCTCTATTATAAATGTAAAAACGTTTTTGGAGTCAGCGCGGCGAGAATCACCGCACAAGAGAATCACGATTTATAACTGAATCGATTTTTTTAATCTTTATTATTGTTGTTACGATTATTATTTGAAATTAATAATCACCATTATTATTATTACAAATAATAATAATTATCACACCTACATCTACAGTACAGTAATGGTCCAGAATGCTAAATTTAAAACATTCTGTACAGTATATACACGTCTTAGCTCAGGACACCTCTGAAAGCTAACCCGTGTGTGTGTGTGTGTGTGTGTGTGTGTGTGTGTGTGTGCGCGCGCGCGCTGCTCGGTCACCTGCTGGGGCGGCGGCGGTGTCCCCGTCTGCACCGTCTCCGTTATCGTCTCACTGGACGGCCCTGCTAGCTCCGCCATAGCACCGTTAGCGCGCGAGCACTCTCGCTCTCTCTCTCGCGCACTCTCACTCACACACTCAGAGAGGCTAGGCTAGCTCACTTTCACGCCCAGTTTCCTGTCAATCTGTTTAATCGCGACGTGTTTTTCTCGACGTGCAGCGAAATCACACACAACGCGCTCAGTCCTGAATCTGTTACGAAATAATCCACACAACTGAAAATAAATAACAACATAAAAACTGCAGCTCGGCTAGTCCGCTGGAGACGGATGAATCTGCACTCTCTAACAGCAGATCGAGGGGGGGAAACATTTAACCGACGCACCGCGTCTTCCTCACTTCCTGGTTGTGTTCACTTTTAATCTGCTCGACCGGGAACAAAATACAATAAATATAAATATATCAATAATATATAAC
This sequence comes from Clarias macrocephalus, assembly GCA_011419295.1. Taxonomy (NCBI): domain Eukaryota; kingdom Metazoa; phylum Chordata; class Actinopteri; order Siluriformes; family Clariidae; genus Clarias; species Clarias macrocephalus. Next base: position 12,759 of record JAAGKR010013795.1, read on the forward strand.
TATTAATTTGAAAAATCATGTATTAAAAGATGTAAGGTTTTAAAACATCGCACAACTTAATTAAGTCGTTCTAAATGTATCATGCACGTGTTATATGGCGTGAAAGAGAAAGTAGAGAGAGATTCCAACATGGCTGCGCCCTTACAGTAACATCACAGCAGCTCTCAGACACCAAAGGTAGATTATTCTCCTGTCTTTATCTACTTTGTTATTTCCTGAAAATACGCCTTAATATTAAATAAAAGTCATATGATTTAAAATCTTAAAAATTCAAAAGCAAATTGAGCTTCATTTTAGTTTATTTATGCCTGTGTGACATGACATTCCTGGCTTTAGTGCTCACACATCTGAGAGTGTTTGTGTCTTCTGTGGATGTGTTAAGGGATTTCCTGGATTCATTCATTCATTCATT
>JAAGKR010013796.1:0-13169 GCA_011419295.1 Clarias macrocephalus
GTACAGGTTTATATATATATATATATTACAGTCTGTACTGTATACAGTATATTGTGCACACACTCGGTCTATTCCTCATGGTATGTGGCCCAGGCTATTTTGTCACGTTTAGGTAGGCAGGTTTGTTCCGAGGGCTACCATGATCGTTTCACGAAGATTAAACGCGAAAATGAGCGGTTGAGCGGTGGAGCGGAATGGAGTGGGTGAGATGTGCAGCGCATGCAGCGCAGCATTGTGCATCTGAAACAACAGCCAGTGTGGAAACAGTGGGGGGAGCGACTTGCTGAGTAGAGTTCAGCGAGTCTGGCGCCGCTTTTTGGACAACAGAAGGAGGCTGTCGCATCCTGTTAGCACTGAGCGTTTTTCTTTTCGCAGGGGAGACGGAGAGATCGAGCCCCGGAGCCATCATTCTGCCGTTCCGATCCTGCTGTTAGCATCAAAACTCATACAGGGAGCGCGTCCTCACAGACGACACCGACAAATTCATAGAAATTCATCTGACAGGGAGAATTTGCCAGCCTGATTCTCATCATTCTGATCTGACCCCACTACTGCTTCCATCTACAATATGGCCTCTAGATGGTTTTTCCTCTTTTCACACCATTCTCAGTTAACCCCTGAGCACTCGCGTGAAGGATATCGGAGAAGAGAACAACTGATATTTTTCAGTGGTCTTGGGAAAACAATGAAAGGCCATTACTACAAAATGAAAACTCGAAAACCTTCTGACATCAAGAAACCAGCACAAAATATGTGCGAGTTGAGTGGTGTTCAAGTCAAACCGGGATTGGTCGTCTCATGGGCAGGAGAATGAAAGCTAAAACTGATTGACATTTACAGAAGATTTCACGTCTGTAAATGACGATTCCTGCTGAAGTGGCTCGGAGCCCACCACGCTCTACAAAACTACATTTAGTTTTGAGTAATGTTGCATCAACTTATGCAGATTATTACAGTCAAGTGCTCGCATCTGCATTGTCACAATTAAATATGTTAGTTCTGCTCTAAAAAAAAAAAAGGCACAGCAATCCAAAAAATAAATAAATAAATAAATAAAAGGAAATCATGAGAATAAACATTAATGAGCATCAGAAAAAAACATAAACTTGAGCTCTATAATTATTTCTTATTAAATGTTTTAGACGTTTAGGTATATTTCTTTTTTTTTTTCTTTTAGAGTCGGAACTGTCGATGCAGCGTCCTCACACGGTTTATGTATAAAAAATAAGATCTGACAACAAAACAAGCCAATGAGCTTATTGGGTATGATGTAGCTTCCTGAAACTTTCGACTGCTACAGTAGCTATCCAATACTGCTAATGTTACAGATGGGGAAAAAAAATACTTTTGACTATTATAGTGTGTATTAACAGGTTTAGTTGCTGTTTGATAAATGAAAGCGACTTTAGCAATGCAAATGTGTCAAACTGTGGCAAAAACAAGCCTGGTGTTTTCCCTAATCTCAGCTTAAGTTAAAATGCACGTTGCATCTCGGCAAAAGATGATACTTTTCCATCACACCAATAAGTTTTTTTTTTTTCCTCCAAAGTGTTGCCACAAAGTGCAAAGCACACAAATGAATCCTGTATTACAGTTTCGCTTCACTGCAACTGAGAAGCTCAACTCGGTTCCAGCATGCGCACAAAGCGAGCTCGATGAGGGAAGGGTTTGCCAAAGTTGGAGTGGAAGAAGTCGAGTGTCCTGCACAGAGCCCTGACTGGACACCATTGCGATGAACTAGACTGCACCAGAGAACTCCACTGATGCTCCAGTCTCACAAAAAAATCTAGAGGAATGCATTCCCCCCCCCAAAAAAATGGAGGTTATTTTTTTAAATAATGCGAATGGAAAGTTCAACAGGCACATATTTGTGTAAGGTCGGGTCCATAATCGCTGCCGCAGTGGATGTCATGGCGAGGGTTGGTTGCGCCTAGTCAGCCTTTGCCATGCTGAGGTGGTGCCTCTGGGAAAAAAAAGTGAAAAAGTGATTAAAAAGAGAGTTTTCAATGCTGCCATCGTCCCAATCCTGCTCTGTGCATTCGAGACCTTGGGACCTCTGAACCCTGGAACGATCCCGGGAATCACTCAGAGATGTCACCAGCAAAACACCGCTGAACAAATCATCAGACAATCACGGCTGAGATGGTCCGGCCATGTGGCAAGAGTGGACCATCGGATTGGAAGGTGCAGCAAATAGCACCCAAAAAGACCTCGTTTAAGCAGATGGAAGAAAAAGCTAAATGCATTCGGCTCACTGTTAGTGACTTGATGGCTGCGCAAAATTGGCCACATTGGAGAGCGTTTTGTGAAGATGCATCTGTCTTGGCCGCCATAACGCACGTGAGGCCGTCCGACAATATTAGGAGGCACTTTTCTGGGACAAGAGCAAATGATTTGCTCTGAACAAATTCCCACAAACTTTCCCATTTACATTTACAGCATCTGGCAGACGCTCTTATCCAGAGGGACAATTTTTTAATATCCATCTGAGCGGTTGAGGGTTAAGGGACTCGCTCAAGGGAAAAACCGGTGGTGATGGGGTTTGAACCTAGGATCTTCCAGACTTTAGTCTTTTAATCACTGAGCTACCCCTGACCATATTGTGCATGTCCATGTAAACTAAACATTATTACGACAGTCATACTTGTTAAACCTGACTGGTGGCTCTTGTACATCGTGCAAAAAAAAAAAAAAAAAAAAAAAATTCCTGAATGAAAATTCCGTGCAATTCCCCCCTACCTCCATGTTCTTTCTAAAGTGTGCCAAGCCAAGCACTTCCCAAAGCAGTGCACTGCTCTCTTTTTCCCACAAGGCCGCTCATAATGGGGCCCCTTGTGTCTACAGTCTACAGGACAATCCAGTTCCGTGTAGTCAATATAATCTGCAGTGTTAAATCCTCCAATGGCAAGGAGTACATTTCCAGAGGGGCTTTTGTCTAGCTATGGTTGCCATTTATTCATACGCTATAGGCCTTTAGAGACACAAGATATCCCTTCCCTGAGGAATGACAGCAGTGAGGCTCCTTTATTGTGCAGTGGAGCATGGTCAGGACTTGGCTCAGCAATTTGGTTGTCCTTGCCGTAAAGTAAGCAATTATGACAGTAAAGCATCTGGGGGGAAAATAAATAAATAAAATATAAGAATTTTATATATATAATAATTTTATATATATATATACACTCACCAAAGCTTCATTTGCAAAAAAGTGAATAAATTTGCCCCAGATGGCGAGAAGACAGAGCGAATGGATGAGGAGATAAATACACAGGTTGAGACAGGAGCTGCTGAGATTGTTGCCTCCAAACGGTTCTGACCGTTCGGACGCAGTTGGTGGACCATCGCGCCGCTGCTGTACTTTCCTCAGAACCTTCACTTTTGAAAAGCTAATTTATACATGGGGAAATTCTTCTTCTTTAAGAGTGCAGACACTTGAATCGAATTTAATTTTGGGACAGACTTAATGTCCACATCCAAGTAGTTGATGGAGTGCTACGTCGGCGAAGAAGTCTTTAACTTTATAGCTAAAAAGGCTGAGTATAAGTACCACATCCAAGTAAGACGCAAAGTAAATCAGTGACCATCTGTGTGCTCATCAGAGATTTTACACGTCATTAAAAACAGCACTATGCAGTGAGTTAAGAGTGAGTTAATGAAATAAGTAGGGAATAAAACACAATGGGGCATGCTGTTATGGTACAATCAGTGATGGGGTGGTGTGATGCGGCTTTACTGATGTCACCCTGAAGTCGATTCATTCCCAATCCCAGCATGTCGACAACGATTTTCCTCCTCATATACGACAACAATGTTATTTATTATTGACATTACACAATTTAAGCTGTCAAAGATTCTGTTACCACTTAAAGTATAAAAGCATCATAAACAATCACTTCTTTAACAACCTATTGTCTTTGTCTCTGTCTTGAACTTATTTTCCCAGATTTTCTCCCTAATTTTAGTCGTGTCCAATTCCTCCCCGTCACTAGGGGGCTCCCACATTAAGGCTACTACTACCACTCAGCCGGGAGAGCCGAAGACTATCACATGTTTCCTTCGAAACTGTTTGTTTCTTTTCGAACTGTTCGTTCACGCACCGTTGGGGGCGGCGTAAAACACCCGGAGGACAGCGCTATCCGCTCCTTCTGCTTGCGTGAGCTCACAGACGCCCCTGATTGGCTGTAGAGCCGTGATTAATGTGGGAGCACTAAGTACCTCTCATCCCTCCCCTGTGAGAGAGCTCGGCCAATCAGCTCTCTCTAGATCTCCGGCTGCGAGAAGTTACAGCATCACCCGGGAATCGAACTCGCGATCTCCAGATGATAGGGCGAGCGCTTTACCACTGCGCCAATCTGAAACATGAACTTATTAATTCTTAAAAAAAAAAAAACACCTTGTCATGTTAGAGAGAAAATGAAAACCCTCCTTCTTGATTAACTCTGTAAAGTGTTTAAAGATTAGCATAACTATTATTTCTGGAATTTCCTTCACGATTAAGGAAGAAAGAAAAAAGAAAGAAAGAAAAAAGAAAGAAAATAAGTGAGAAAGAAAAGAAGAAAGAATGAAAAAAGTAAATAAAGTAAATAAGTAAGAAAGAAAGAAAATAAGCAAGTAAGAAAGAAAGACAAGAAGTAAAGGTAAGAAAAGAAAAAGGAAGAATGAAAAAATTAAAGAAGGAAAGGAAGAAACAGAAAAATAATTAAATAAATAAGTAAGGAATGAAGGAAGAAAGAAAAATAAGTAAATAAGTAAGAAAGAAAGAAGCAAAGAAAGGGAGAAATAAGGGAAGAAAGACAAGTAAGAAAGAAAAAAGAAAATTATTAAGAAAGAAATAAAATAAGTAAGACAAAAAGAAAGAAAGAAGCAAGTATGTATGTACAGTATCTATCTATCTATCTATCTATCTATCTATCTATCTATCTATCTATCTATCTATCTATCTATTTAAATATCTATCTCATGGGTGCTCTGGTTCTCGGGTTCTTCCTACACACAGAAACGGTAATGTATTATGACTAGGGCACTGAAGTTTAAAGCTGTGATTTGTGTTACAAGCAGAACTACTGTCAGATCCACCGTTATGTGAAATGAATCAACACCTCCCGTGGAACCAGATTCAAGAACGCAACAAGGTTGTGGTAAAAGAATAATAACAATAAAAAGGAAGCAACATAAATATTGTCTGCATTTTAAATACTGAATAAATATTAATCACCGACTCTACATGCTACTGTATGCCCAACTATCTTTCCTCCAAATAAATAAAGCGAATGATGCATATAACGGTAAAAAAAAAAAAAAAAAAAAGGTTCTTTAAAGCGCCTGGAATTGTGTACAATCCCATTTACATTGTTCTCATGCACGGTTAAACAATAAATGAACTGTACTCCCATCTGTACCCTTTAACCGAGCGACTAAACTAACGCAGGAACAAATCGGACAAAAGATGATCCCTAAAAGGTGCTGCCCATGGCACACGAGTCACACATGAGTACGGCGTTAGAAAAGACTCCGGAAGAAAAGAACCTGCCAAGAAAAGCTACTTTTCACGTTTCACTGAGATGGAACATTATGTGTCTCAGGAGTCAGCGTCTATTCTGCAACAGGTCATAAGGCATTACGCCGTGTACCTTGAAATTCTGGTCACTCATTCACACAGATCTGTGCTAGATATCTGAAGCTTGTTAAGATAGAATTTTGGCTCCCATCGAGCGCGGGGATCGACTCCTACAAAGGTAAAATACGTGAACACATTCATTACCAAGCCCTTCACTGAACACTCTGTGACAAATACCCAGCTCAGACAGATAAGCTTTCAATTCATACCTCAGCCAGGTATTATATATCTATACATCTTCATTTACAGCACAGCTGTAGTTAAAGCAAACACATATTTCTCACCAAGGTTATTTAGTCTGGAAAGCTTGTGTTTGTCTTGCATTTATTAAACTGATTAAAATTATTTTGATTGGAAAGACTTTATGGTTACATAGCAATGCGATTTTTAAGATCCGTTTCAGGATAATAGATCTTAATCTCAGTTAATAGCAATATAATGAGTTTTATTTGGAAAGGGAAGCCAAAATGTATAAATATGTTTTTGTATGAACAATCATAACACTTTGAAATAAAAATCAGAAATTGCTGGTCAGTTTGAGCCAAACCTAACATTGTTTAATATCTGAAAGGGGGGGGGGGGGAGACAAAGTATGGTTAGATGGATGGATTCGAAATTAAAATGGATGGATGGGTGAATTCAGAACGCTTGTGCAATGATGGATGGGTGGCTGGATAAATTAAACATTTATATGAATTAATGGATGGATAGATGGATAAGTTCAAAATGTACTTTGATAGATGGGTGAATTCAGAATTTATGTATAATTATTAACGGATAGATGGATGGCTGGATGGATAAATTTAAAATAGGCGTGGATGGATAGGTGAATTCAGAATGCATGTGGAATAATTAAAAGTTGGATGGATGGATACAAATTTCACATCAATGGATGGGTTAGGGTTACATCAGAATGTGTGAACATTGATAGAAGATTGACCCAGGGATGGATGGATGGATGGATGGATGGATGGATGGATGGATGGATGGATGGATTCAAAATTCATGCACAATGATGGATGAATGGATATAATAATACATGTGTCTACAATTGGTAGACAATAAACAAATAGAGGGATGGATTAATGGTTTCAGAAGTTATACTGGATGGAAGATTTAGGATGCATTCAGAATGCATGTACACAAATGGATTCATGAACAGACTAATGGATAGAAGGATGGATGGATTGAGGGATGGATGAATTCAGAACTCAATATATAGATACAGTATATGGATTCAATATATAATAACTGATGGATAATGGATAGATTTATGGATAGCTTTAGAAGGCACAGACTGCCAGAAAAACCGACACACTCATCCTCACTGATGACGTGGCTGCGGACTGTTGCTTTTGTTGTTGGTCTTTCGGCTGCTCCCTGAAAGGGGTCGCCACAGCGGACCATCTGATCCGTACACAAGCTTGGCACAGGTTTTTACGCCAGATGCCCTTCCCAATGCAGCCCTCCCATTTTATCTGGGCTTGGGACCAGCACTGCATCCAGTGGCTGGGGTTTGGGCACTGGCTGGGAATCGTACCCAGGCCTTCTGCATGGCAGGCGAGAAACCTACCACTGAGCCACCGATGCCTCTTCATGTGGCTGCAAACTGTATAAGCATGAAACAAATTCAAGTATACCAAAGCATTTTGACTGCTCCGAGTCAAATATATGCCTCAAATTACACTAAAAAGCAGACTGATGACCCAAAGCATCACGCTAAAGTAATCAGAGGACAGAACTGAAATGCCAATCAGTGTTAAACTACAAATAGTCACCACGCTGAAAATTCCACATGCCTTTGTAATAAACTAAAGAGTTTAAAGATCTAACATTTCTAACTGGAAAGAATAAAACACTGCCAGTTAATTAGCCAATGTTATGCTATCCGTTGCTTGGTAATTTAGATCATTCCACTTGTTTCACATGTGTTGGAAGGTCTTTGAACGCTATTTGGCACAAATGTATAAGTGGCAAGATGTTGCTGATTTCGTCCGGTAGAACAACATGCCTAAGGATCGTGTGTCCAGTCTGTGTGGTAATTGTAATTGAGATTACTTTACGCATTTATTAAATACCAAGCACATTACAGACAGTGTATCCATTTAAAAACTCTAAGCAAATCTAAGACACTACAAACCATGTAGTCCAGAATAAAAGAATAAAGCACGAGAAAGTAGGAGGACCTTGAATATCATTTTATGTTTATGGGTCACGCGCTCCTGGAAGCTCTTAACTGCCGAGAAACCGGAACCAACTGCTTGACATGGCATTTAGGGCGGATTAAATAATAAAAAAGGGTTATGATGGCTATGTAGCTCACCCAATAAAGATGTACATGTGCTGAATTTAAAGCTGACATTCTGCACTTTAATCTCAGAACTTTCACCATTCATTTCCACCGTGAAGCTTTGATAGTCGGTATCAAATGTGTAGGTTCCCCCTTGTGCCGAAGGGACAGCTCTGGCTCCATACAGTAACAAAACATAACACCTGTGCGCGTGTTGTGCTGTCTGGCACGGGGGTGATAGCAACTGATCCTATGGGTGCTGTGTGTTACGGGGTGAGGCCTCCATGGATCAGACTTCATTGTTCGGCACAGATTGAGATCTGGGGAATTTGGAGAATCCTGAACTCCTTGCCTGCACATCCCACATACACGGCAGGCTGTGGTGCACTGGGTGTTCTGATACCTTTCTACCATGATCACCATGATTTGTGCAGCTTTGGCTCTTCTGTGAGCTCAGACCAGATGGTCCTTTGGTCTCCATAGGCATAGAGATTAGCCTCGGGTGCCCATGATCCTGTGCTGATCCTGGAATATAATTAATAATCGATGTTGTTCAATTCACCTGGTGGGGTAGTTAGTGTCGTGGCTCATGTGTGTACAGTATTTATTACCTATTTATAATATTTATAAAGTACCGTCAAACTGTAAACATAGAGTAGGTGGAAGGATCTGGTTTATAAGTCCCTGATAGTGGTCCAGGTTGTTGAAAATTTTGTGTATTTATTTATTTATTTGTTTGTTTGTTTATTTATTTATTTAAATGCATTTAAATGTATTTTTATTAAAAAATATATATTTTTTATTTTATTTGCCAGCATAAGATTACAGCATCCTCTGTGTCTATGCGGTAAGCTTCTGTAAGCAATTAAGTGCCAAAATGTAAATCTACAAATACTTCTGAAGTATCTGCCAATAGATAAATGAATAAGGACACTAAAATGAATCATTTCAGTGCTCCAAATGATTCATAATGCTTCAAGAAATTAATTTTGCTGCCTTATGGATACTAAAATGACTCAGTGATGCAGAGTGAGTCGAAGACACTAAAATGGTCCGATGACACTGAAACGGCCGAGACAATAAAATGATTACGTTTTGAGTAATCGCAAGAGACACTGAAATGATTCAGCAACATTAAATGATCCTGTTGTACTTAATGACTCAAATACAGTAAAATAATCCCATCACATTATTCAGTAACACTAAAATGATTTTTCGAAATTATTCAGTGACCTGAAATTGATACTGTACAGTGACACTGAACGATTCAGTTATACAAAAAATAATTCTGGATGCTCAAATGTTTCATAAATACTAAAATGATTCAGTGAACTTTAAACGATTCAGTGGCACTATACTACTGTACAATGATTCAGTGGCACCAAATTGATTTTGAGACATCAAAACGATTCAATGACCCTAAATCGATACAGTGACACTAAATGATTCAGTTCCAGATGTACAAATGATTCAGGGATGCTAAAATGATTCGGTGACAATAAAATGATTCAGTGGCGTACCAAAAATTCATGCTCAAATCATTTGGAGACGCAAAAATTTATCTAAACAATTCAGTGCCAATCAAGAGAGTCAAAGACACAAAATGATCCTGTAACACATAAATGATTCAGTGACACTAAATGGATACAGTTGCACTAAACAATTCAGTGAAACTAAAATGATTCATTGATGATGAAATGATTCAGAAACACTAATATAATAATTAATTGGCTTTTGCAGAGCTCAAAAAGTCAGGTTCAGTAAAAAAACAAAAAACAAAAAAAAAACCACTGTATACAATATGGTGTCAGGGCTCTCAGTCGTACATACAGTACGCTCGTGTACTGTACAACTGATTAGGTAACACTTGGGGAGGGGTCAGAGCTCCTACTGGCTGTTTTGGCGTATTTTAGGGTTGTGGTAATAACAGTAATGCTATGTGGAATTACACAACTGTCAGACCATACCACAATATTTTTCATGACTGCTTCTAGCTGAAGTTACAATTAAGGTTTAGGGGCCAAAGTTCCTACAGTTTTTTTTTTCTTCTCCTCTCATGAGGACAGGTTCTCAGAGTATCGGCTTGTTCCTCATGCTTTCTTTTCTAGGATCGTTAATATAGCCTTGACAAAGTCACCCTTGGAGAGGTCATGGCTTTCAAAAAGGACTGACTAGCACAAATACAGCATTTAGAGATAACTGTAGAAAGAAAGGTTCTACCTGATCAATTTCGACCCTGGTGCAACGAGTGATAAATGCTCATTCTTTTTGTAGGCCAGGGAGATAGAGGTCTTTTTCCAGACTTGTTATCACTTCGAATAATCCCTAAAAGTCTGCTATCAAAAGTTCTGGAATGTTAACTGGTTACTGATGGGTTGTTAACGGTAAACATCTGTTTAAACAATTAATATGGTGCTGTAAAAATATACCAGGCCAGACTTACTAAAGAGAAGGAGACGACATCTCAAAAGCCATGCGCTAAACTACGGCTAGACGAGCCTCGGGGAAAGAAAAGGGAGGGGAGGGGTTACTCATCTATCTTGGGCACATTTCATCACAGACCGAGAGAGAGACAGAGAGAGACAGAGAGAGAGAGATAAAAACCCATCATGAGCCTTGGACAAAAATAACAATGGGAACCAGATGAGAAAAGCTCCACCAGGGAAAAAAACATGTCCCTGAAATTCCTAACTTCCCACAAAACATATAAACTAGTGACGATGTGGCTTCCCAGGAGCCGGGAGGAATATTTGTGGTTGATTATTTTGGCATGACATGACAACAAGTGAACTGTTAGGCTTTTTTTTTTTTTTTAATTGTCTGTTTTCTCCTTACTGGAGTCATGTGCAGGACAAAGGCAGGGAGAGTTCAGTGCAGAAACAAGAGACTCAGGTTTCACGTGAACCTGGCCGAGGAGATAGTCAAACACCTACAGTACTGGCAGACGAGATAAGCATGCAGGAGTTTCTTTAAAAGCTCAGCAGGATTCTTCCTGTTCCTCTCCCAATATTCCACTCAGGAAGGGAGAAAAAAAAAACCCCCAGAAGATTATTGCTCTTTCTCTTCTCGCCGCCTCGCTAAACCTCACACAGGCTCAGATTTAATATTGTTAAACTTTTCTTCTATACCCCCCTCCCATCCTTTATTTTTTCATTCCATCTTCTTCGTCGTCTTCTTTTCTTTTTTTTTTTTTTTTTCTCTTTCTCGGTAGAACTAGTTGTCATAAAGTGCCAGCGAATCCCCATGTGGCAGAGCAGTGCGGTGAGATGAAGAATGAAGCAATCATATTTCCTGATTAAAACTCTAATGGATTCTACTCAGTGAGGCCGGCTACTGGGTTTATTAATGCGTGGCAGGTATGATCATCCTATTAGCAGCTGCGAGAGAAATGGCTGGCGTTCAGGTGCCGTAATAGCCTCCGCTCTACGCTCACGGAGAACGCTCAGCAACAGGCAAACCTAACAAACACAAATAAATGCCACAGACCTACACTACATGAGCGGCTCTGGAGTGCTCAATTGTCGTACAGAAGAAATACAAAAACTTTACTGTTTTCCCCTTCCTGTACCATCCCTTTCCTTTTCCACTCTTTCTCGGTTCTTTCCTCCGTCACCCCTGGTGGTAGCAGAGCAGACAGACCTCCTGTCAGGCGCTCAGGCTCAATGGCCACACCAACCCCGGCACGCCTAATTGGAAAAAAAATAATCAGAGCCAGCACTTCCTTTGCTCTTCCCATCTGCTGGGTTTGGCTCTAACTTCTCAAGCGGGCACGTGGATATGCCGAAACGAGCACTAGAAAGATATTTAATGTCATGCCAGTCATGTCCTTCACAGAAATCACAAGCTAGAGCTTGGCTAAACCGGCCTCTAGAGGATAATTAGTGTTATTTTCATCAATCATATAATGTATACACCATTAGTACAGTGATTTCAGTATGTTTCAAGTTTAAATTCAAGTCTTAAACCTCAAATGGCTTTAATCCCTTTTCTATCAGCGAAGGCCCCTCTAAATCCACTGACCTAAATAGCAGCAAATTAAGAGATCTGGATAAATATAAACACGGGAATTATGGGAGAAATGCACCGGTACTTCCATCCACTTGTGTACGCAACGGTTCGGAACACCAATGCCAGAAGGAATTTAGGAAATTTGGAAATTTAAGACGAGGAAGGTTTATGGAAACATATTTCAGGGACAATACCGCCACGCGGTACTCATTAGAAAACCACAGTCTGCTTCTACTGTACATTTTACAAATATAACATGAGTTACAACAGACTGAGGGTGAGATATACATACAGTACATACAGTAAAGTGGCATATTTACTTACTTAGCAGCTGTAGCAGAGCATGCGTAGCTTGGCCCATGTGTTACAGTATGTGTACTATGTGCGTAGTTGAGTGATTGGGAGCGGTTTGGGACCGAAGATGAAATGCTGAAGTTCTAGTCAGAATCGGTACACTGTATGGAAAACACTGAATGTGTGACCTGAAAGACTGGTGTATAGAGAATGAGCTTCCTCACAACTGAAACCTACCTGTTCCCGATCTGTCCTCATCTTTTATTAAAGACATTTCTTCATCCTTCCAATGAATCCAATCCAATGACCGCTGTTGGTGTCCTCCATAGTGATCTATACATATCTCTATACATGTACAATAGGATAAAATCGGTCCAATCTCATTTATGAACCTCATATATAGACCTAACATTGAGGATTATTAGCAATGTCCTGTTTAATGTGTTGAATTTCCTGGTTAAATTGCACTAAAGGTGATGTACGGCTCCGTCGTGCGTCAGATAGGCATGATGAAAGCAGCAAACAAAAGCTCTGAATGTTCTCTGAATAGCTCTTTCACCGAGGCCCTAAAACGGTCTCGTATTATAACACGTCGTGTACTCTGTTAAAACAACCGGCACGTGCTGCTAATTTACACCTGCCTCCGCGAAAGGGATAAAACCCCTGCACAAAAGCGTCTGTCGCTAATTGCACCAAGTTTCACTGCAACGAATGGAGTACGTAATCAGCCTCGGCGACTCGGTCATGCATATGCATGGGGCTTTAAACCGGACTTTTACGCTTTTACACTTTTGTGTTCATGGGATAATTACGGTTTCATAGCCTTGTAAAAGTCCTCTGCTTTGAAAACACTGTGTTGCTGTTGTTGGGTACTACATAAAAACCTTTTCCTTTTCCAACCAGAAGACTTTAAGTTTCCTTTCGTAACGCACGCAAGGTTTTCAGTACACTATCTGGCCTAAT
>JAAGKR010013797.1:0-2500 GCA_011419295.1 Clarias macrocephalus
CACACACACCGCCCACACACACCGCCCACACACACCACCCACACACACTCACCACCAACACACACCGCCCAAACACCACCAACACTCACCACCAACACACACCGCCCACACTCACCGCCCACACACACCGCCCACACACACCGCCCACACACACCACCAATACACACCACCCACACACACTCACCGCCCACACACACCGCCCACACACACCACCAATACACACCACCCACACACACTCACCACCAACACACACCGCCCACACACCACCAACACACACCGCCCACACACACCACCCACACACACCACCCACACACACCACCAATACACACCACCCCCACACACTCACCACCAACACTCACCGCCAACACACTCACCACCAATGCAATGTGTGTGTGTGTGTGTGTGTGTGTGTGTGTGTGTGTGAGACAGAGTGAAGCCGCTGTATCTGAACAGTGGTGCGTACAGTTTCACAGCGTTCGGTGGTGTTCCTGCCATGGAGCTGCGCTTTCATGAGGTTTTAAACGCGCACACACACACACACACACACACACACACACACTATGATATAAATGTTACTAGCATTGATATTGACTGTGTGTGTTGTATATGAATGATGTATTATATTTCTTTATACATCCTAATGTTCAGTGTGTGTGTGTGTGTGTGTGTGTGTGTCAGGAGGGCCACGTGTACCCGTTTGTGAACACACAGCTGGACAGTGTGTTGCGTCTGCAGGAGCGTGTGCAGGGCCGTGTGTGTGTGGTGGGCCGGGCCGTGGCCGAGCTGGTGGGCCTGATGGTGCTGAGACTCGCTCATGATCACATCGTCGCTCTGGACATCACACACTACAGCGCCACCGCGCTCAAACTCAGCGCCCTGCTCACACAGCTGTCTGCAGAGCTACAGGTACACACACACACACACACACACACACACACACACAGAGTGAGAGAGAGAGAATCACAATATCTGATGTGATCTGATAGTGTTTCTAATGTGTGTGTGTGTGTGTGTGTGTGTGTGTGTGTGTGTGTGTGTGTGTCAGGTGCGGGGTCTGTCCCCTCAGTGGGTGTACACTGCGAGAGGAGATTACAGTCGAGCCGCTAAAACCCTGCAGGAGGCCATAAAGAACACAGACATACAGGACGAGAGGATGACACGCCTCTATAACACACGCCTCATGAGGGTACACACACACACACACACACACACACACACACACACACACACACACACACGCATAGGCTATGATCACTTAGTCCACGCTGAGTTTATTGTGTGTGTGTGTGTGTGTGTGTGTGTGTGTGTGTGTGTGAAGGTGGAGTACTACTTCCTGTCTCAGTACGTGTCTGTGGTGGAGACGCCGTTCCGTCACGTGCTGCACGGTCGCGGTGATCACACCCTGAGCGCGCTCACTGAGCACCTCTCGCGGCTGCGATCTCATCCTCACCTGTTCCACGAAGCTCGCTTCCGTCGCCAGCTCGCGCTCTTCACCTGGACGCTGCAGGGCGCGGCCAACGCGCTGAGCGGGGACGTCTGGAACATCGACAACCAGTTCTAGAACTACGGCCTATTCAGGACTCCTCAGGACCGTTCCAAGCATTCCTCTAGAACCTGAAAATCCCCACCTGAATATCTGTAGAGAACTGGAGAACATTCACAATCCAGTCTGACAGCTCCGCGCTCTCTCAACACCATTCATTCCAGTCCCATTCTAGAACGTTCCATAGGCTACGCATCTGCATAACTCCCTGTGGAAGCTGCACAGTCAGAACTTTTGGTTCTTCCAGAACATTTCCAACCAGTTTCAGGGCATGAGGTACCGTACCCCGGCCAGACGCCATTCTAGAACCTTCAGTGCCCGTTTTGGAAGCTACACATCCTCCTTGTTCTAGAACATTTAGTTCATCTACAGCATGCAGCGGATCTACAACACATTCCAGATCCTTCAGCATCCATTCTAGAACCTGAGCAACTCCACAACTCCTCCTACACTGCTCTCAGACCATTCTAGAACCTACACCACCCCATTCTGGAATTTCACCACACGATCTAAAAATTCTTCTGGCAGAAGGTCCAGAAGGTCCAGAACCGCCAGAACGCTTTCTAGACTCTTCACTCTAGAACTGACTCTAGAGCAGTCAGAAAAGTGTTTTAATAACTTCATAAACAGGAGTCAGATGTGTGTGCATGTGCGCATAGGTGTGTGTGCGTGTGTGTGTGTGTGTGTGTGTGTGTGTGTGTGTTTAATTAATGATTAATTGACACTTATGATTACGTTGTAATTCGTCTTTATTATAAGTGATACTGTTGTAAACAGAAGCAGTAATGATCAAGAGCAGCGTTTCTCATAATTATGACCGTCATACTGTCGTCCAATCCAAAGCAGCATCTGCTATCAGTCGTCCTTTTGATGTAGCCACGCCCCTAGACTGTGACATCACCGGCTTCTGTTTAGCCAGTGATAATGAGATCGCTGGAGGGACTTTACTTCCCCCTC
>JAAGKR010013797.1:5000-13165 GCA_011419295.1 Clarias macrocephalus
GGTTTCCTCCCTCTTCTCCTCCCTCTTCTCCTCCCTCTTCTCCTCCCTCTTCTCCTTCTCCTTTTTCTTCTTCTTCATTTCCAGTTTCTCCGGCTTCATCGCTGCTGTCTTCAGAGTCAGCCTGAAAAAGTCATTATTAAAATGATACCAAATCTCAGTGGGCTAGTGACTTGTATATACTGTGTGTGTGTGTGTGTGTGTGTGTGTGTGTACTGTACCCCGTCACCCTCTGCACTCTCTGAACGTGCCACACGGTGTTTGTGCAGCTGTGTAAACACATCAGATCAGATAGGAGACAGTGTATGAGATCATTAAACCCCAGCACGGTGTTCATGTGTAATGTGTGTGTGGGCGGAGCTCCTACCGGCGCCGTGAGACTTGGAGCAAGCAGACACGACATCATCATCATCATCATCAGCAGCAGCAGCAGCGTTCCCCTCATGTTCCCTCCTGTGAACCGCAGTCAGGGTCGGTGTGACCTCGTTATTCACAAAGCACACGAGCTACAGTACAGAGTGTGTTTATTCAACACTCAGCTTCAGACCGTCAGCACTGCGGAGGAATAAAACACTCAGTCTCTCCATGCAGTCACCCAGTGAGCGCTGATCACTTCACACACACAGCACAACCTCGTCATCTTACAGCTCTTATAGGATCACATGGGGTTACACTTAACATCAGCGCTGTGAGTGACACTCGCTCCTCTTTACCCGTCTCTCCCTCACCTGTCTGTCTCTCTACACCTGGTCATGTGACTGAGGAGCCACAGAGCAGTGTGAACCCGTCTGTCCTGAAGGTGTGTGTGTGTGTGTGTGTGTGTGTGAGATTTCAGCTACAGCTTTACCTCTGACTGTTACACAG
The DNA here is from genome assembly GCA_011419295.1 of Clarias macrocephalus. Classification (NCBI taxonomy): domain Eukaryota; kingdom Metazoa; phylum Chordata; class Actinopteri; order Siluriformes; family Clariidae; genus Clarias; species Clarias macrocephalus. The sequence continues at coordinate 5,862 of JAAGKR010013797.1, forward strand.
CGCTCACACTGGAGACTCCTTACACTCAGGTCTCACACACACACACACACACACACACACCTTCACATCATGAGTTATAAACCTGTTTATGATCAGTGGAGCGTGCGCTGTACACGTCTCTGTTAATCAGCCGTTACTATGGAAACCATAACGAGGGCATTAATATAAACCTGCACTACTGTGTCTGAGCTGCTGTGAGGGAGAATTAATCAGCAATGTTGACTCATTCATATAATCAATTTCTCAAATGATCCACATATATTATATTATATTATATTATATTATATTATATTATATTATATTATATTATATTATATTATATTATATTATATGTATATTATATTATATTATATTAGTATTTCTTTAGTTATTTTCATCCAGAATAAAATCCTCACATTTGCATTAGCTGATCAGTAACACGCTGCTTGAGTCTACACACATCTTCTGTATTATTATTATTATTATTATTATTATTATTATTATTATCATTATTATTATTTAAGTTTTACAAATTCCACGTTTGTGTACAGACAGAAGCTCAGACTTACCTTTAATCTGAGACGTCACACGACTGATCTGTGGATGTTACGTGAAGCTCTGGGTGAATTTAAAGCACAGCGTGGAGTGTGTTCAGCCAGTCAGGATGCAGGACGGTGTGTATGTGTGTGTGTATGTGTGTGTGTGTGTGTGTGTGTGTGGGGGCGAAATGGCGAGACACTGAGCTTTTTAATAAAAGTCTCCATAAACCTCTATTTCTGTTTGTATGACACAATGTTTTAGTTTAAACTGATCCCTCATCACTGACACACACACACACACACACACACACACACACACATAATAATAATAATAATACATTTTATTTGTAACGCACTTTTCATTCATTAAATCTCAAAGTGCTAACATTAAAGAAAAATAGAGATAGAAAAGGTTTAAAGCAATAAAATAAGACCACATAAAAATAAAAAATAGAAGAGGTATAAAACAATCAATTTAAAACCAAATCAACAATTATAAACTTTCTTAAATAAAAAGGTCTTCAGGTTGACTTTAAAAGAGTCCAGGCTCTGTATGGCTCTGAGATGGACAGGAAGGCGAGCAGGAGACTGGACCCCCCGTGGTACGGAGCCTGGTGCGGGGGGCTAACCCGTGCTTCCTGAGGACCTAAGGGTGAGTGAGGTTAGAATGGTGTACAGTGATCAGATCTTGCAGATATGATGGTGTCTGACCAGTAACACATTTATGGGTTAGCAGCAGGATTTTATATTCAATCCGGGATGAAACAGGAAGCCAGTGCGTGATTGGAGGATGGGACTGATGTGTTCAAATTTCCTGGTTTTTGTTAGAATTCTAGCGGCACTATTTTGGATGTATTGTAGTTTTTGAATGTCCTTTATAGAGATCCCAACAAAGAGTCCATTACAGTAGTCCAAGCTTGATGATATGAAGGCATGAACAAGTTTCTCTGCATCTGGAAGTGTTAGGAGGGGGCGGAGTTTGGAGATATTTCGTGGATGGTATACTGAGGTTTTACACAGGTGTTTTATAAGTTCGCTGAAAGTCAGCTGTGGGTCAAACCGAACCCCCAGGTTAGTGACTGTGGAGGACAGAGTGATAATCTGACCATCAAAAGTAAACTGAGATATGGGAGAGGAGAGGATCTGATGAGAGGTACCAACAAGGAGTGCCTCAGTTTTACTGCTGTTCAGCTGTAGAAAGTTGTTGCTCATCCATGCCTTTACCTCCTCAAGGCATGCAGTAAGGTGCAAAAGGGCTTCAGAGGGGCTTGGAGCAGTTTTAATATAAAGCTGCGTGTCGTCGGCATAGCAGTGAAACGACAGCCCATGTCTGCTGATGATGCACCCAAGAGGTAACATCAAGGACAAGACCAATAATAATAATAATAACAATAATAATAATAATGTTGTTAAATACAGGAGGTGATGGTGTGAAAGTAGTCAGAGCTGAAGGAGTTGAGTGTGTGAGGAGTGTGTGAGGAGTGTGTGTGTGAGGAGTGTGTGAGGAGTGTGTGTGTGAGGAGTGTGTGAGGAGTGTGTGAGGAGTGTGTGTGTGAGGAGTGTGTGAGGAGTGTGTGTGTGAGGAGTGTGTGAGGAGTGTGTGTGTGAGGAGTGTGTGAGGAATGTGTGTATTTTACAGGAGTGTGTCGCTCCTCCACCCTGCTGCCGTCTCACACTCATATTGATTCTAGAGTCATTAAAGAGTCACTTGAGTCACCTGAGTGTTTTGAAATGCTTGGATCATAAACTATGATGAAAAAGCTACTTGAATCACAAGAGTCACTGCAGTGACACAAACTCCAGGGCCTGTATTCACAAAACTTCTTAGAATTCTCTCTCAGAGCTCCTGTCTCAGCTTAAACAGTCCTAGCTGGGAGTCCTGGACTAAAAGTGATTTAGGGCATCACTTTTTAGAGCAACTCTGAGTAAGGAAAGTACAAAACCCTTTATCGTAGTGAGGGGGCGTGGTCGACCCTGTTGCTAGGGATGATGCAGCAATTCAAAGACTGTGATTGGTTGATAATAAATAACCTCTGACCTCTGCAAAGGCCTTCAAATGAGCTCTTTGTGAAAACAGACTACATGATAATAGAACCAACAGTGAATCATAACGTTTGTATATAATGACATGGTATAATCATGACTACAGGCTACTTTATACAAAGTTTCTGTTAAAGGCTAAAATATAGTAAACCAGTTTCCACACAGTAGTTACTATATTAAAGTTCTCACATTTATTTACTAAACTGAGTTTATTACTTGTGATCCATTTCAGACTGATGGGAGCAAAATGTCTCAGCATTTACCAGTTTACATGATCACAGGACAGTTTATTTAAGCTGCACTTTTGGATGGTCTGTAGCCAACAGAGATGGCAAGAGAGATGGAAGGAAGTAAAAGAACGAGAAAACCAGACTGGACAGGGGAGCAGCGTTTACGTTTATGCTCAGTGTTTGGAGAAGTTTTGTGAATATGGGCCCTGGTGCTTATTTAGTTTGGATTCTAACCAATGAAGCATTTTCATTTAAATATAAAAGTGTTTTAGTTGTGTAACAGTTAAACCCCAGACCGTAAGTTTGACCTTTGACCCATGGTCCAGAGAAGTGTCTCCGTGCGCTGTGTTATTGTGTTGTGTTTGATGTGGAATAAACTCCAGCATAGATCAGTTTAGACTTAAATAAACAGAAGATTTAAGCACTGACACACACTTTGAGTTTATATCTGTATTAAATATCAGTTAGATAAAATGAGATTGTTACAGTGCGGCGATAGAAATCAAATACTTTAATGTTAGATTTAATGACTTGCTCTTCTACATCACTCAGGGTTTTAAATTGCTCTTAAACACAATGTCTGGCTTTTAAAACGAAATCTCCAGTGTGTGTGTGTGTGTGTGTGTGTGTGTGGGGTGTGAGCGAGTCTGATGCTGAATAAACAGCTCAGGTTTCTGTTACTGAGGAACATCAGACAGGGTTCAGGATCACGTCTGTAATTAATGCTTTAACTAGTGAGATATATAAGAGTTGACCAGTAAAAACACTAAAAACTCATTTATTGTTCATGAATAAGGGGTGTGTGTGTGTGTGTGTGTGTGTGTGTGTGTGTTTCTCTGGTTTCTCAGTGTTATCCAGCTCCGTCTGATTCAATCATGAGTCAATCACACACAGGATTTCAGCGCAGCTCAGGTCTACAGGAAATAAAATCAAACCTCAAGCCTGACAAACTCTCGACAGTTTCCCAGTTCTTAAAAAAAGAGTAACCTAAACACAGCTCATGATTCATACACGTTCCTCATCGTTCGACTTGTTTCCATATATTTTCTTTTGATTCTGTAAAGCTGCTTTGCGACAACAAGCATCATTAAAACCCTTCACAGATCACACTGGGCCGAAGTGGAAAATCCCTGATTAGGTTCTGCAGGACATGACGGAGCTCCAAAATGATTCATTTGGATCAGATTTGGATTTCATTTTATTTTTAGAAATGAAACAGAATAAATAATTATCGCTTTTACTCCTGTAATTCAGTGTAGAGAATAAAAATGTACAAAGTTCACGGCCTTTCTGAAAGCTTTGCTTATGAGTTGAAATTAATGAGACGTCTGAAGCTTCATTCAAATGTAACAGAGTAAATCAGTACATCAGAGATGAGTTACTGTCAGAGAGGGTGTGTGTGTGTCTCAGGGACTCGCTCTGTCACGTTCAGGAAACACAAACCTCATCACAATGTTTAAAAAACACACAATTCGAAGATAAGACCTGCACCTTCCTCAGGTCCTGTCCTGGTGCTCCACTGGCATTTATGTGTGTGTGTGTGTGTGTGTGTGTGTGTGTGTGTGTGTGTGTGTGTGTGTGTGTGTGTGTGTGTGTGTTGTGGTTCGGGTCGGAGGTGTGTGTCATGTCTGTGGAAGGCGTGGAGCGCAGCGCAACCCAGACTGCGGTCATATTTTACAAACCACAACACACACCCAGCATCTGAACCTCATTAACACTGCAGTGTAGCGACACAAGTGCACTGTTCAGACTGTGTGTGAGCCCCACACACACACACACACACACACACACACACACAACACATCTGATACATCGCTTAGTGACGATGTCCTCTCTTGTCCCAGAGATCTCCTAACCCACGGCGTAAACTATCACTAATCGCTCACTGACGCCCCCTACAGTCTGGTGTCCCGTGTGTCCCTGGAGAAATGAAACGGAGGTTTCAATCAAAGTTTATGAATCATGGAGTCTATAATTATTTATAACAATGTTTATTTGAATAGAGTACACATAAAGAAAAGAGAGATTAGATAAACTAATTAGCTGTATGGTCTGTTAGTTATGGCTATCATGTGACATCATCACAGCAGGACAGGAAACGAGAACTGGTTGGGATGGAGAGGAGCTGATCGGGTTTCTGTTAGGAATCACTCACTGGAGTTGGATGAGCTGTGATGAACTACATGCTTTTCTTTAGATTCACTTGAGCTGCTCGAATCACTCGAATCACTGGAGTCACTTGAACTGCAAGAGTCACTTGAGTCACTTGAGTCACTTGAGCTGCAAGAGTCACTTGAGTCACTTGAGTCACTTGAACTGCAAGAGTCACTTGAATCACTTGAGTCACTTGAACTGCAAGAGTCACTTGAATCACTTGAGTCACTTGAACTGCAAGAGTCACTTGAGTCACTTGAACTGCTGGAGCTGCTTGAATCACAAGATTTACTTGAATCACTAGAGCTGCTGGAGTCTTTTGATTCACTCGATGAGCTCGAGCTTGAACTTGAGCTTGAGTGGTCAGGGCTGTTTGGTACTTGTGTTGTTTGGGCGTGGCCAGGGTCATCACGTAGCCATCCAAAATCATCAAACTCAAAGCTAAAATCTGCACTTTGGGCTTTTTCTGTTTTCACATTTTGTCTCTTTCCTGTCATTCCTTCCTTCGCTGCAGCTTTAGTTTCTCCCTTTGCAGTGGTTTTCTTTGCTTCTCCAGAGGTGGCAGCGTTGTGCTTCTCCTCTCCATTGTTCTTTGTTTTCTCCATGTTGTCATTGTTCTCTTCGTTCTCAGCGCTGCGAGGCCTGATGCGAGCACGTTTCAACTCCAAATCCGAGACAGGAAGTGAGATGTCACGGCTGGTGTCTACAGGGGTGTAGGTCAGTTCACTGGGTGGAGCAGTTAGAGTCGAGGGCGTTGGGGTTCCGGTGTGACTCGGCTCCATGGACTCTGTCATGCTTTGAACAGCGGGAACCTCAGTAGGACGAGTTAGAACACTTTTAAGAGTTTCGGTTCCCATTTTAGGCACATTGGGGTTCGGGGTTGTGACCTCCAGACTCTGCTTAGCTACAGGAATGAAGATCTCCTCAGGAGCCTGGAGCGGAGTGTGTGTTCTCCCTGGAGAACGCCAGAACATCTGAGGGAGCAGAGTGCTGCTTGGTGGGGAACTCACCTGAAATACACAACATCATCAGAAATACATGACATCATCAGAAAGAAGAGAGAAACCCAGGAGAAAAGGATTCATCTGGACAGGCCAGACAGAGAGACTGAGCAGGAAACCATGTACAGGCTAGCGAGATGATAGATGCAGATGGAAAAGTACTGACAGGTGAAGAGAGTGTTTTGCAAAGCTGATGAATGGAGAGATTGAGAGAGAGAAGGTTGGATGAGGTGGAGGTAGTGGATCAGGTAGCACAGGGAATTAGTAAGTTTGAAGTCAGGACAGCTATGAAGAGGATGAAGAGTGGAAAGGCAGTTGGTCCAGATGACATTCTAGTGGATGCATGGAAGTGTTTAGGAGAGATGGAAGGGGAGTGGCTTATTAAATTATTTAACAAGATCTTGGAGAGCGAGAGGATGCCTGATGAATGGACAAGAAGTGTTATAGTTTGAGTTTTTAAGAACAAGGGAGATGTGCAGAGCTGCAGCAACTACAGAGACATAAAGCTGATAACACCATGAAGTTATGGGAAAGAGCGGTGACAATCTGTGAGCAGCAGTAAGGCTTCATGCCAAGTAAGAGCACCACAGATGCCATGCTCCCTTTGAGAATCAGCAGGAATGAAAGGGGACGTTTACAGGACTGTAGTGAGACCAGCAGCCTCGTGTGGTGTGGAGATGTTTCTGCTGACAAAAAGACAGGAAGCAGAGCTGGAGGTGGCAGAGCTGAAGACACTGTGGTTTTGCTTTGGGAGGGACAAGAATGGACAGGATCAGGATGGACGGTTTGGGGACAAAATTAGAGAGGCCAGATTAGGATGTTTTGGACATGTGCGGAGGAGGGATGAGGGGCAAATCAGAAGGAGAAGGTTAGAGACGGAGCTGTCAGACAGGAGGAGAAGAGGAAGGCCCAAGACGAAGTTTATGGGTGTGGTGCGGGCGGACATGCAGGAGGATGGAGTGACAAAGGAAGATGTAGAAGACCGAGTTAGATGGAGACAACTGGTCCCTGTGGCGACTCCTAACGGGAGCAGGAAAAAGAAGATCAGAAAGAAGAGAGGAAGCCACGGTCACTCAGATAATGATAATTAAACACACTTTAAAAGGTTTGTGCACAGAAGTGCCGTGTGTAGTTCAGGAGTGCACTAGATGTTCTACACTCTGTTTTTAATATGCCTGTGTAGCTCACAAACCATGGTTTTAAACATGCATCCTGTTTTCAACACGAGCTCTCACGTGTAATATATTACATTAATTTCACAGTGAAATCCAACGTACTGCTGAGACTGAATCAGCTGCTCCGGTCACGGCAAAATCCCCACTTCCCTGAGAGAGAGAGAGAGAGAGAGAGAGAGAGAG
>JAAGKR010013798.1:0-13149 GCA_011419295.1 Clarias macrocephalus
AGCAGCATGGAGCTTCTCAGTGACTGACAGAAGGGCAGTCTCTGTGGAATGTGCCACTTTGAATCCAGATTGGTTGGGATCATTAAGGTTGTTCTGTGAGAGATAAAGAGACATTTGGTTATAAACAGTCCTTTCAAGAATTTTGGAAATAAAAGAGAGAAGTGATACCGGACGATAGTTGTTAACTTCTGATGGGTCCAGGCAGGGTTTCTTGAGGATGGGAATAACCCTTGCCTTCTTAAAAGCAGCAGGAACATGACCAGATGATATGGAATGGTTGATGATGGTTGTGGTGAAGGGAAGGAGGTCTCGTGAGATGGCCTGGAGCATTGTGGAAGGGATTGGGTCTAAAGAACAGGTGGTGGGGTTAGATGACAAGATAATCTGCTGGATCTCACCAGATGACAGGGTGGAGAATTCTGCTAAGGGAGGGAAGGGAAGGTCCTGAGGTTCTACTGTAGGAGTTTGGTTGGGAGCGAAGGACTGGCGGATTGCTGCAATTTTCCCATCATAGAATGTGGCAAAATCGTCAGCAGTCAGAGAGGAAGGGGCAGGAGGAGTCGGTGGGTTGAGTAGTGAGGAGAAGATGTTATGGAGTTTGCCAGCATCATGTGCAGAGGCTTCCAGCTTTTCTCTGTAGAAGGCAGTTTTGGCAGAAGTCACATCACATGAGAATTTGGAGAGAATAGTCTGGTAAGAGACAAGATCGGCATCAAGCTGCGATTTCTTCCATCTTCTCTCTGCAGTTCTTAATTCTCTTCTGTTGTTGCACAGTACATCAGATAGCCAAGGAGCAGGACAAGACATCTTCCTTGGATTAGATGACAGCGGGCAAAGGAGCTCTATGGATGAGGAGAGAGAAGAGAGGAAAGTTTCAGTTGCAGTCTCTAGTGCTAGAGAGGAGAAGGCGTCTGGGTCTGGGAGGGATGATAGGGTGCATGAAGACAGAAAAAGGAGAGACAGAGTGAAGGTTTCTGCGTGTAAAAGAGAAATTTTGGTGGTTAGTTTTACACAGAATAGGAAGGGTTATGGTGAAGGATACCAGGTAATGATCAGATTTATGAAGGGGAATAATAATGAGATCTGTGACTGGGGAAGGGCGGCAAAAAACGAGGTCAAGAGAATTCCCTGCCTTGTGTGTGGGAGGGCAACTGTTTAGAGTTAAAGAGAAAGAGTTAAGGAGACGGAGAAGGAAAGAGGATTGGAGTTTGTCAGAGGGGAGGTTGAAGTCTCCTAAAACAGTGAGAGGAGTGTTAGCGAAAGGAAAAAGACTAAGAAGCATGTTCATTTCATCTAGAAAGTTTCGTAGAGAGCCAGGTGGACGGTAGATAACCAAGATGTGGAGGTTAATTGGAGAGGTTACCTTAACTGCATGAAATTCAAATGATGAAAAACTGTGATGAGACAGGTCAATAGGCGAGAAGGACCATCTCTTAGACAACAGCAGACCCGTACCACCACCTCTGCCAGTTTCTCGTGTAGAGAGTGAGAGAATATATAGGCAGAGGATAGGGCAGCCGGTGTAGCTGAGTTCTGATGAGATATCCAGGTCTCTGTTAGTGGCAGAAAGTCAAAAGAGTAATGGGTAGCTAGGGTTGAGATAAAATCTGCTTTCTTTACAGCAGATTGGCAGTTCCAGAGACCACCTACCACCAGTGCAGGGCAATGAGACAGTACTGGAGGGTAGATGAGGTTTCTGGGAGATTTGCCTCTGCTGTGTGAGTGAAAGCATCTTGGTCTGTGAGAACTGACAGAGATAGGTTGAACACACCTCCTTAACTCCTAGACAGAATGAGGTATTTCTGAGTTCTCTGTTTCAATTCTATGTACACTTGCACTTCTCTGTTTGATTCTATGTATACTTGCTATCTAGATTCATGACCAGCTTTGTTGCAGGGTATGCTTATTTACTGCTACAGAGACTGTAGCAGAGACACCTTCAATATATGTAGCTAAGCCCTGCCCACAATTCACACCTTAAGGAAGCCTGAAACTACTCTTGATTAATTACCTGAGAATAAATCACACTGCAATCAACACTACAATCACACTGCAATTAACACTACCAAACAGAAAGAACTAGGTATACAGTAAGAACCAATTGTGTTTCAAAAACAGTACAAAGGTTAAAGACCTACCTTACCAGTGGAGAAGAATCCAATATAGAAAACTAAAGCACAGGTACATGCGTGTGGTTTTTTCTCGTGTAACCCGGTATAAGCTCAACATCAGCTTCCTGCATTACACTGACTAACTAGAATGAAGCTGCTGCATTCTCTGTCTTCTCATATGCGCTGCGTCTCTCTACCTGCACGTCGTATAGCTCCGCCTCCTCACGACATCATAACCATGCTGCCGCTCTGATTGGGATTTCCTGTGGTCTTAAAGAGAACCAGGCCTTTTGTATAGCCGACCCCGAGTTCAGGGACTGAATTCACTCATCTATCAAAAGGTCTTTGTTATCCTCGGGTATGGTTGGAAGTTGGATGAGACGAGCCACAACTCGTGTGTAGGTCTTCCCCTTGACGTCTACACTGGCGGTCCGAATGCGACTATCAGCGCCTGGGAATACCTCTGTGACTCTGCCTACTGGCCAGCAAGATGCTGCTTAGCAAGATGTCTCTTGGATGGTGACAAAGGCATCTTTCAGCTCACGTTCTCCTCCCTTGAAATTGGTACCTTGGTCACATAATAACTCATACGGTTTGCCTCGTCTAGCAATGAACCGTTGCAGAGCCATCAGAAACAAGTCCGAATCCATACTGGTGAGAAGATCAAGATGGGTTGCCCTTGTAGTCATGCACTTGAAGATTGTGCCCCACCTCTTCTTGTTCCATCGGCCAATCTTAATGAGGAAGGGGCCAAAACAGTCCATGCCAGTCGAGTAGAAGGCCGGACGGAAGTATCTCTGTCTAGTGAGGGGTAGATCCGCCATAAGCTGAATTTCTGGGCAGTCCTTCCACTTCCTACACTCTGAGCCTGGCGTAGGAGTGCATGCCAAACATCCTGCTGGATATCAGCACTGGAGGCATAGGCCGCCACGTGAAGCTCCTGCCCATAAGCATCCAGGCACTCTGCCAGCATGTCATAGTGTGGCAGCGTAGCTGAGGGCGTAGTCGTGGTCACTAACCCAGAGAAGGATGAGAGCCTTAATCCGCTGCTTGGCTCTCCAGACGATAAGGTCGGCTGCTCAGGCCAACTATCGGGGGTAACACCAGGAATGTCGGCCCTTGGCGCCACCGGTTACCAGTGGCGAGTTCTTTCTTGCAGAGGCTTGCCGCGAGTGATGTCATCGGCTGGATTGTCTGCTGATCTGACATAGCGCCAGGCTGCAGAAGCTGTCATTTCCTGAATGTCCGCTACTCTCGTTCCCACAAACACCTTGTAACGACATGAGCTGGATGTCAGCCAAGTGAGCACAGTGGTGGAGTCAGACCAGAGTATAGTGGAGTGAATAGGGATTGTGAGCTCTGTGGCCAGAAGCTGGGACACTTGCGCTCCGCTTAGGGCGGCACATAACTCTAGACGTGATATGGATTGTTGCTTGCGTGGGGCAACACGTGACCTGGCGGCAATGAAGGCCACTTCAACCTGGCCCTCGTTGTACTCGGTTCGCAAGTAGGCCACAGAGCTGTACGCCTGCTCCGAGGCGTCACAAAAGACGTGGATATCATAGTTGCAGAGTTGGTGGGCCTCCTGTGAGAGTAGCACCTGGGTAGAGATACTTCTTCTAATCCACTTAGCTCCTGTTCCCAGTCCTGCCATGATGCAACTGCGGGTCGTCCCAGTTGCGCCTTTTGTCCCACAGGCGCTGTACCAGAATCTTAGCCCGAGTGGTGTAAGGGATAAGATAGCCAAGCGGACCATATTGGCTGGCTAGCACTCGGTAGATCTGACGCATCGTTATTGGGGAGGAGCGTTTGGCTCGATGCTTATAACAAAGGGTGTCGGTCTGACAGTGCCACTGCAGTCCGAGTGTGGACTCATAGACGTCTTGTTGTCCTTGACGGAGCCAGAGGTCGCAGGTATTGGATCTGGACTCGGTGGGGAGGTGAGCAATCACCGATAGACAGTTACTGGCCCATTGTCGATTGATCAACTAGGTCTTTAGCCTCTTGGGGGGAGGGGAGACTGTGCAGGCAATTGTCAACATAGAATGATCTCTCAATTACCTCCCTGCATTGGTCTCCCGGTTGACTCTGATCCATCACGTGTCTCTGCAGAGCATATGTGGCACAGCAAGGACTGCACGTGGTGCCAAAGGGAAGCACCTGCCACTGGTACATGTCAGGGGGTCTTTCAGTCATCAAATCTAGCCAAAGGAAACGAAGCAGAGGCATGTCACCGGGGCGCAGCCTCACCTGGTGGAACATACCACGGATATCACTGCTTACAGCGACAGGGTGCTCCGGGAAGCGGAGCAGGACTACTAGCAATGATGGGCCTAACGTAGGCCCTGAAAGAAGGAATTCGGAAGGAAGGCTGTGGCTCTCAAACCAAAAGGAACAGTTATAAACGACCCGGTTCTTGTTATTGTGCTGCACCATATGGTGGGGAATATACCAGGACTCGGTAGAGCTATTCACCTCGCTTGAGCTCAGCTTTGACACGTAACCTTTCCAATCTGACAATCTCGGCTTGGTAGGCAGACGCCTGCTCTGGGTTCTTAAGGAGTTTCTTCTCGACGCCCCCGAGGTGAGGTAGAACAGCTTCCTTGGGCATGGTCAAGGGTGGCATACACTGCATATGGAGAAGTGGGGTGGCGTACCGCATCGTACCCTCTACTTCCACTCGCACAGTCTTCTTGATCTAGTTTGGATCGTGTCACTACCTTCTCACTGCGGTAGGGAATCACCTCCATCTTCCATAGTCTCTCAACATGTGTGAACAAGTCCGCATTGGGGGGGGGGGGCGGATATGAAGAAACACTGGTGGGTGTTGATCTCATGACAAACCTCATGAGAAGGACCTTGAAGGGTCCATCCAAGGCGGGTTTTGACTGCTGCCGGACCTCCTGGTGGGCCTAACCGGACGGGTTCCACTGGTGTGATAAGGTGTGGACAATCTGACACGATCAGCAACACAGGCTGCACCCTATCCATTGGCTGCAATGGGAGACCAGCTAGATGTCTATATCTCTGCTGTAGGGAAGCCACTGGATGGGTGTGTTCTGTGAGGCCTAGTTTCTCAGCTGTAAATGCACGCTGAATTCGATATTTTTTGTGGGGATGAGACACAGGTGATACTGTGAAGGAGACAGCCGCCCCATGAAGCACTTGCTGGTCCTGCCTCACTGTGCGCAAGATCAGGTCTTCGGGCTGGCCCTTGAGATTCGAGCTGCAGCATGGAGGAGGATTGTCCTCTCGGATCCATCGTCCAACACTGCGTACGCTTCCATTGATGCATGTTCATTTGCAATGATCACTTTACTAACTTTCAAGAGGACTCTGCGACTACCAACAGCACGGTCATACAAAATGTCTTTCGTCGTACTCACAAGAACTTAGGTTCCGCCTCCGCACTGGGAATCCCTGCTCGCTCATTCAGGTCATGTAACACAAACAGGTGCTTCCTGTTACAGGTCTTGCAGAGAGCTTTCAGTGTGCATCTGGAGGCATGATGATTGCGGCCGCACCGCCAACACCTATTATTCCAGCAGATTTATACCACTTTCTGTTCTTTAGTCAGCTCCTTAAAATTGAGGCATCCATTAAGGAAGTGACTAGCATTGTCACAATAAGGACAGTAGGCGCGTGGCATCTCTCGTTTCCTGAATGAGCTAGGCTTGGGCTCTGGAGCGAGTGCTCTATATTCGCTGATAGCAGTGGGCTCCTCAGCACCCAATAGGATGCTCGTAGATCTGCCTGTGAGCTTGGTATCTTGCCGGCCTTCCCTTCTCCTGGGGCATATATGACTGATTTTGCTGTGTCATCTTGGACCTGGAGCTCGTACTCTAACCAGCTCGCAAAGTCGAGTAGGCTAGGAATGGTGATCCTGGACGGATGAATATATCGCTTAAAGCTGATCTGAAGTTCGTGGGGAAGCTTGCTTTGGAGTCTAGACACATGTGAGCCTCATTCTAGTTCCGCTGTTCCTTCGGAACCCAGCTGCTCCAAAATGCTCACTAGTGAGCGCACTCGAAGACTGCACTTAGGCATGCTACACCTCCCGTCTATGTGTTATCGGAGGGTGTGAGGGTAGTCTAAAGTTTCTCTCTCTCAGAGGCGGACAGTGTGTAGTACCAGTCATCACATCGCCATACTGTTCTGCTCTTCCAGACTAAGCTGGGTAGGTATATAGCCTCTGACAGGGTGTGTGATGACTCTCATCAGCATGTGGAGTCCTGGGAGAAAGTGTGAGGTCCTCCATCTGTGTCAGCAGCTGCTCATTTTGAACAAACAGTGGTGCCTCAGCATACCCTGCAGAATCTCTCCGACGGCCAACAGATGGTACATGAGTGCGAGGGGCTGGTACGGGTGTCCCTGTTCGACGAGGAGTCTCTCCCCGAGTGCTGAGTTGCTGGATCTCCCGCTTCAGCCAGGCGTTCTCTTCCCTAATCCCTCTCAGCGTAGACAGGATTTCTGGTAGAATGCTGCTGCGAAGCTCATTGCTATCCCTCCTCCTCTCAAACCGCATAGACTCTATGTCAGATGACTGTTGTGTTCGAAGTGGGTACTCCCCAGACTTTGGCCATACATCTTGGATAACTAGCTCATCCGCATACGAGAGCTGACTCCTCGGAGATGACGATCTTGAGGCATTCTCTGACATGGGTGCAGCTGCTTCCATTCCAGCTCCATTCTGATGTGTAGCTGACGGCACTCTCTTCACCGAGTCAAATCTTTGGATGTGATAGTCTACGAGATATGTAGGCGGCCTTATTTGTCGTCTGGGTCGGACAACAGGAGGATCTGACTCTCCACTGTGATTCACCATCCGGCTCGAAGGACCACTTGAAACGGAGGGGTTCTTTGAAATATCACTTTAAGTGTGGAACACAGTAGGCAGTCGGTCAGAACTGAGTGAGATGGTTTCTTAATTGAAGAGAAGCACTCAATGGTGTTGAACAAGATCTTATTTACTGAAGACGTATAGGGGTACATGCGTGTGGTTTTTTCTCGTGTACGCCCACTGTAACCCGGTATAAGCTCAACATCAGCTTCCTGCATTACACTGACTAACTAGAATGAAGCTGCTGCATTCTCCGTCTTCTCATATGCGCTGCATCTCTCTACATGCACGTCGTATAGTTCCGCCTCCTCACGACATCACAACCACGCTGCCGCTCTGATTGGGCAGGATTTCCTGTGGTCTTAAAGAGAACCGGGCCTTTTGTACAATCAATGCAGTACACCAACAAAGCACAACAGCCAGTTTGTCTGTACACCATTTGTTGCTGTTTCAACATAAGGTGTACACCATCTATGAGACACACTGCAAAAGGCAGTTCTGTGACCTTTCATTCTGACTGTGATGAGAAAACATGAGATCACAAAGCTAATGCCATGATGAAATCTCATGCAGACTCTCATTGTCATGTCGTGTAGAAGAAATTTTTTTTTTGATTTTATGTGACATACCCTATTTTTAAGAAATAAAAGATACCCCAGCTTGAAATAATGGGAGACTTGCGTGAGAGGCTGAACATATAGGCCTCTTGGAATGTGCCTGGTTAAGAAATCTGATCTATACATTAAGGCCCCTAGAGCTGAGAAATTTAATGAAACCCAGATGTTGAATGTAAAATCAGCGCGGGAAGACTGGCCGCCTTTGTTTAGGATCAGTATTTAAGCAAGATGCCGTTGGGAGTCGTGGTGTGTTCTGCAGACCTCCCGACTTTATGGATCAACCAATAAAGTTGTAACCTTCTGAAATCAAAGCCTGAGTCTTCGATTAATTTCCACAACATTTTTGCGTCACGAACAGGATTGGAAAAGGGGCAAAGGTGACTGATCAGCATGGGCTTCCTTGGCGAGCAGCACAAACAGGTGGCCACTTACAAAGGACAGCAACTTTTGCTTATATACTTAGTTTGTGTTGTTTGCTGAGGATCACCCATGGTGGTAAGGATGCCTGATAAAGACCTCTCCAAATTAAGTAATTTTTGAATGGGCTTTGTTTTCAGAAGGAAAATGCATGCATCAGATTACTAACCGTTGAATGGTAGTATTTGAATAGTAACTGATAAAATAAGCATTGTATTGGTCTGTTTTGCTGTCAAGAGGGCTTTGATAGATGGCAGTAATAACAGACGGGTATGAGGTAGCACATTTGAAGGTCTATCTGTGTTGCTAAGAGGGCTTTGATAGATAGCAATGCATACCGGTAGATAGACGCTGTATTAATTTGTACTCATTGTCAAGAGGGCCTAGACGGATGGCAGTGGAGTAGGTTAATAAGGAATTGCGCCTATTTAGTAATACTGCTTGTGTGAGGATCCGCGGTAGTTAATATAAATATATCCCTTTAATGAGGAACGTACTTAGGTATGTCAAAAGAATTGTGTATAGTATGAGCATTGTGGCTTTTTTATGGATATCTCGTTATGTGGAACGTACAGTTGTATGTCAGTGTTTTTGTATGTTGCTGATTAATGGATTGTATGAGGTAAAGCAGTAAATTTATATATATCTTTTTCTTATGAGGAGCACCGCGTGTGTGCCATTAAGTTGTAAGCAATTGCATTGTTTGTGTTTAATGGATGTTGTATTGTCTAATTCTGTCTGATATTGTCTGAGTGAATGAGAGCTCTATGTGTGTGTGTCTGAGTGGGAGGGAGAGAGAGAATCTGGCTGAGTGAACCCCCGAGGGAGTTGCGTGTGCAATCCACCAGAGGGGGGGGGGGGGGGGGGTCGGCTGCTGCCAGACCGGAGACGTGTGTGTGAATGAGCCCTTATAGGACTAGATAAATTAATAGATTAAGTTGAAATAAAGGGACAAGTTTATAAGCCCTTCTAAGAAAATAGATAAATAGGTAGATAAATAAAATAAAAGGGACAAGTATGCTTGAATGAGCCCTGATTAGGATCGGGGACAAAGTATGCGTGAATTAGCCCTAATTTCCAGGAAATAAGGGACCAGGATGAACGTATAAGCCTAGAAATAAAGAGACCGTGTGGAGTGGTGAATGTGTGGTGAATGTGTGTGAACCCAATATTAATACTGTGGCATTAATCGGTTCTTGCAAGATAATATTCACTGTGTATAAAAAGACTGTACTTTTTGGCAAGTACTAATAGAACAGTAGTAAAATATGGTATATTAAAGAGTGGCTATCATTGCTAAGTCTTGTTAATCAAGGTGGATGTTTAGATGATTATATAATATTGTATGTTGCTGTAAGTAAATTTAGTTACTAAGTAAGTGCATAAGCATAAAGTAGTAAGGAATATCTTGGTTTTTGGTGACAGAGGCTATAAGGCATAATGGCAGCCTCTCCTGTCGAGATATCGGTATTAACCCATCCCTTGTGTGGAGATCTCATAACTAAGATCTCAAATAAATGGCAAAAGAGAACTAAAGATAAGATTACAAAATGGCCGAAGGAGGGGACATTTGATTTGGCTTTGTGTGGGGAAATAGAAACTTTGGTAAAAATTACAAAACTGCGGCTCGTGTCTAGAGTGAGTTGAAAAGACAGCAGGAGAGGGGGGCCCTGGCTCTGTTTAAGAAAGAAGGGGATGAGTTTGTAAGAAGGAAAAAGCAGGTGAGGAGAAAGTTAAGGAAAGTTAGAAAAGTGAGGCACAGAGTAACAGGGGGGAAGCGTTAGTTACACCTCCCCCATATGTGCAGACAGAAGGTCAATTCCCAATGCTTAAGGGAATGGTTGAAGTTTCGGGAGAAAGGCAGATGGAAGGGTGTAGATTGTGATGAAGGTTATAGGAAGCCGTGTGTGAAGTCTAGAAAGAGACAGGATAAGTGGATAGAGAGAGAGGAAAGCACAACGTTAGATTGTTATAAGGAAGTAGGGGCAGATCTACAAAAAGTGGAGAAAGTGGTATGGGAAGGAAGATGATAGAGGGAGAAGAGGGGGTGCATGTAAGTGGAGAGAAGATAGACAGAAGCACTGAAACACCAGGACAGTCAACAGGTCAGATAGATGCAACAGGACTGGATGTAGGCCATTGTACAGTAGAGAGGATGGGGGTGAGAAGGAGCAGTCATGTAACAGGGGTAGTTGGAAACATGGAAGGAACACTGGGAAACTTAGGAACTTAGCTCCACTATTCCCAATTTTAATTAAAGGGGCATGGGGACAATATGTACCATGGGCAACTCAAGATCTCGAGGGAATTGTCAACCGCCTTCCTAACATTCACGAGGGTGCAGGGAAATGGATTAAGGGCTTGAACGAGGAGACCTCAGGCAAGCTGTTGTCGGTTGGAGATATGAAAGCTCTTCTGGCAAAAACCGTGGGGGAGGAAAGATGGAGAACGTACTCCGTGCTTCTGATTTGAACAAGGTTGTAGATACAAACCATATGGATGGAACTATCCTTGATGCTTGCCGCCCTGTCGTGTGGAAGGCCTTGTGTGCAGAGTACCCAGCTAGAGTTGACCCAAAGGCATTAAAGGGTGATCAGTTGGAGATGTGAGCGGTTTAAATTCAAGATCACACAAAGAGTTCTGTGATTACATCTCACATGCTGCTGAACAGTACAGGAAAATAAGCAGAAGTTGAAAGCTCAAGAGAAAGAGCTACAACAGAAGCTAGCTCAGTTACATCTTGAAAAACTGACTAAGAAAAACAAGAAAAAGGTCCAAGAGACCCTAATTACAGCAGAGCAAGTGTCTGGGGGGGCCTCAGGCAATCCTTCACCCATGATCCAGCCGGCTGCAGTCACAGCGATGACCGCACCAGCAGCACTACCCCCAAACTCACACCAGATGTCTGCAATGTTTATCCACAAAGGCAGAAAGAGTGGAGAACTAATCAGCGCGAGAGGGGACAAAGAGACACTTATGCTAAACTTCCACCAGCCGTATGCTGGGGGTGTGGAATGGCTGGACATAACCAATCAAGATGCCCCACACATCCATGGCCCCAGCTCCCGAGTTGTGCGGTGGGAGGGGGGTGGCAGCAGTCTCCCCGAGATCAGGTTCAAGGCCCAGTAAACCAATGGGGGGTCCAAAACAGGGGAGATTCAGTTACCTGTTTTAACAACTAAATGCTGAACAGGAACCCTTGTCAGTAGATACAGGAGCAGTTTGTACATTTAAGCCATGCCTAAATTTAAGTCATCTTCCCATGCCTGGAAAATTTGCAAAGGCAGTAGGATTATTGGGACAATAGCAGTTAATTCCTATGACCGCTCCAGTCCGTCCACAAACTAGGGACAAAGGTGTGACTATACCTGTATTAGTTTCAAGTCAGACCCTGGTTAATTTGTTGGGCAGAGATGCATTATGTAAATTAGGATTGCAAATATGGTGTTCTCCAGAAGGGGTGTATGCTGACATGAATGGTGTAAAAAATCAAATGGTAATGACTGAGCCACAGCAAATGTGTATTGGATAAGACAGCTCGAAAGGGATGTAAGTCAAGTAATCAATAAGTCGGGAAAGTTCATTCAAGCACAGATTCCTGAAGCACAATTACCTACTTCAGACTTTCACTGTACAATGGTGTATGATCCAACTAAGGATGCTGGTTTAGAACAAACATGGCAGGAAGAAACAAAAGAGCACAAGGTTGAGTTAATTACACAGTACATAATCATAGGTCGGCAAGGAGCAGCTATGAGCATAGATGAGTGTGATTTTGTGAAAAGGTGGTTCAATGTAACTGAATCTGTTCCCCATGTAACATTGTATGTTGGAAGAAGTTGCAGATCAAAGGACTTAGGACTGATGAAGAAGAGAGCTACAGAAGTCCAGTGGGAGTCAACCATAAACCCGTTGATTTTACATTTTTGTGTGGTAATAACTTGATTGGTGTTCCTCAGGAAGTTGTTATCAGCCACAAATCACAGATGCAATTGGCATCCGCAACTGAGGTAGTTGAGACAGAGGATAAACTACATCGGGAACTAGAGAGTCAGGTCCCACCTGAATTATGGTCCCAGCATGGTACAGATGTGGACCTAATTAAATCAGCCAGCCCAATTCGAGTACAACTCAAGCCAAATGTTAAACTGCCCAGGATAAGACAATATCCTTTGCGACCTGAGGCAGAAGCTGGTATAAAAGCCACTATTGAAGGCCTTGTAAAAGCAGTCGTGTTAGAAAGAAACAACTAACTGCTGTAATACTCCAATTTTCCCTATGATCAAGCCAGACAAAAATAAATGGCATCCTGTGCATGATTTGCGGGCAATTACTAGTATAACAGAGGATTATCCAGTAGATGTTCCAAATCCACACACACCGCTAACCAATGTCCCTCCCGAAGCCAAATACTTCACTGTGATTTATCTTTGTTCAGCCTTCTTCAGTATACCCGTCGCTGAGGAAAGTAGATATTTGTTTGCATTTACTTATGCTGGACAACAATGTACTACCGGCGAATGCCACAGTGGGTCCGACACTCACTGCACATATTCAATCAGGTTTGGAAGCTGATTTACTGTAGAAGATTTAATGAAAGGAAGTAGCCTTCTTCAGTTTATGGAGGATTGTGTGATATGCTCGACATCGTTGGAAGCCAGCCATAGGGATTCCCTTAAGGTACTCGGTAAGCTAGCACAGGGAGGTCACAAAGTATCCAAAGCTAAACGGTAATACTGCAAGCCTCAAGTTGAATATTTAGGGTGGTTAATTTCACATGGTACAATAGCCATAGCGCCTACCCAGTTAGAAGGCATAAGTAAAGCACCCTTGCCACAAACAGTTAAACAGCTGATGACCTTTTTAGGCTTAACAGGCTTCAGTGCTGACTGGATTGAGGAGTGTACAGTAAAACAGCTCCACTGAGGGAGGTAATGAGGGGAGAAGGTCTGCAAAATCTAAGTGCTCCGTTAAAATGGAACACAGATGCTCTGTTAGCATTCGAATCCATCAAAAAAGAGACGCAAAGAGCGCCCACCTTAGGTATACCAGAGTGTACCAAACCATTCTACTTGTAGGTGGCTAGCCGAGCTGATGGATATGCCTCAGCTGTAGTGATGCAGGAAACCTGCAGTGGGAGGGAAAAACAGTCTCTAGCTCACTA
>JAAGKR010013799.1:0-13145 GCA_011419295.1 Clarias macrocephalus
ATCGAACAACTGAAGTCACAGGTCCCCAGAGCATCAATCGATGATAGGACAGTCTTAATGGAAACCATCCCCAGCCACCATACAAATCCAGGCAGACCACACGGGGCATCCATGCGACGAGATCTCCAACCAGAAGCAGGACTCCAGGACCAGTTAGACGGGTCCAGAGGGAAGAGGGGTCTGGATCACTGGCAACTCAGGAGCGAACATGTATAGCTCGACAGAGAGACAGAGAGAGGGAAAGGAGAGAGGGAGAGAGAGAGAGAGAGAGAGCAGAAAAGGAGAGAACAGAAAATAAGGAGAGATATTGGGGTTATATGATCAAATTTTCTTGATTTGGGGAGAACTCTGGTGGCTGCATTTTGGACTAACTGTAGCTTGTTTACTGAGGATACAGAACAGCCACCCAGTAATGCATTACAATAGTTCCGTCTGGAGGTCATGAATGCATGAACCAGCTTTTCTGCATCAGATACATATAAAATGTTCCTAAGATTGGCAATATTTCTATGGTGGAAAAGGGCTGTTTTTGTAATATTGGAAATATGATTTTCAAGGCAAATGTTGCTGTCTAATATTACACCCAGGTCATTCACTGTCGAGCTGGTAGTACAGTACATCCTTCTAAATGCAAGCTGAAGTGTGAGACCTTTTGTGTGCTGGTTTTTGTACCAATAAGTAATATATTTGTCTTATCTGAATTTAGTATGAGAAAATGATCTGTCATCCAATATTTTATGTCTTGGACACACTTAGTTAATCTGTATAATTTGGATATTTCATCAGGTTTCGATAAAATGTATAACTGGGTATTATCAACATAGCAGTGGAAACTAATCCCATGTCTTCTAATGATGTTACCCAAGGGAAGCATGTATATGGAGAACAGCAGATGTCCTAAAACTGACCCTTGTGGGACCCCATATTTTACTGGCATTACACCAGACAGTTCTACATTCAGATCTACAAAATGGTATTGATTAGACAGGTAGGATCTAAACCATTTTAATGCCTGTCCCTGAATAGCTATGTGAGTCTGTAAGCAATGCACGAGAATTCCGGAGGGAAGGGATCATGATCTGAACCAAATAGGTTTATCTTGGTCTCATCAGACCACAGGACATGATTCCAGTAATCCTGGTCCGTAGTTTGCATGTCTGCAGCAAATGTTTGCGAGCTTTTTTGTGCATCATCTTTAGAAGAGGCTTCCTTCTAGGACGACAACCATGCAGAGCAATTTGATGCAGTGTGCGGCGTACGGTCTGAGCACTGACAGGCTGACCTCCCATCCCTTCAATCTCTGCTGCAATGCTGGAAGCACTCATCTGTCTGTTTTCCAAAGCCAATCTTTGGATCTGACGCTGAAAACGTGCACTCAGCTTCTTTGACCGACCATGGCGAGGCCTGTTCTGAGAAGAACCTGTCCTCTTAAAGCGCTGGATGGTCTTGGCCACTGTGCTGCAGCAGAGTTGCAGAGTGTTGGCTATCATCTTATAGCCTAGGCCATTTTTATGTGAAGCAACAATTCGTTTTTTCAGTTGTTTGCCATTAGGTGCCATGTTGAACTTTCAGTGGCCAGGTTGAGAGAGTGGAAGAGCTTTTATTTTACCTCCTATCTGGGGACACCTGAGACACTCACTCACTCATCATCTATACCGCTTAATCCTGTATTTACGGTCACAGGGGGCCTGGAGCCTATCCCAGGAGACTTAGGGCACATGGCAGGGTACACCCTGGACAGGGTGCCAATCCATCGCAGGGCACAGACACACACACTCACTCATTCACACACTAATTGTGCTCAATTTTTTTCACTTAGGGGTGTACTCACTTGTTGCCAGGGGTTCAGCTATTATTGGCTGTATTTTTAGCTATTTTGAGGGGACAATAAATTTACACTGCTATACACTGACTTCTTTTCACCGTTTCTAAGAGTCATTTATGCATGCAATATTGTGCTTTTCACAAAATTAAGGTTCATTATGATTATCAGAGGTCATTCATTATTATCAAAATGAGATAACATTAACAACATGAACCACATGTAGTATGAAATACACTTACAACTAAACTTAATAAGGATTACAGCTTTCAAAAATGTGTAGGAAGTGTGGAGTCCCTTATGAATGACCTCAGCACATTTGTGGCTTCAAGATTTTGCTAGTCTCTCACACCGCTCTGGTGTGATCTTTGCCCTCTTTTTCCAGTCACTTCCACAGTTCGTAGAGTTTGGTAACTGTAGTGGGTTTCTTCGATATAACTTTGTTGCCGTGGGTTTTTCGGAGATTATGAGTCAGATTTAGATCAGAAGTCTGGCCTGGATATTTTGTTATTCCAGTGTTCTTAGCTTCAATTAACTGCTTTACTCATTTTGTAGTGTGACATCGACTTGCATGAAAATTGCTGTCTGATTAGAAGATGCCCTCTGGGATGGAACCAAATATTGCAAAAGGTGAGTCTGATAGACATATGCATTCGCCCTGTCAGGTAGCTGTATAAGGGGCCGAGCTCCAGATCTCCGTACTTGACAGATCCTTATCCTGTTTAACTCTGAACTGGTAAGCAATTCCAGCTCCAGTGTTGAACAAATTCTCCATCTCACGGTAGCTTGCCATGTGGCAAAGTCAGTGAAAATTTTAATGTTCTCCTACCAGGAATGCTGCTGATTAAATAGGGTTTATCACATAATTAAGGAAATTAGGAGCAGGAACCAGATTAACAGTTATAACACGAACATATATGACAGTGCTATTTAATTTTGATCTTAGTTCTTCTTCAAGTTAGGATAACTTATAATATCAGTAAGCAGTGGCCTTGAAATCCAGGAAATTGTAGGTTGAACCGTTAGGTGATGAACAGTGCAAAATAATCATCACTAAAAGCCTTTGACACTTATAAAACGCTTGTAATCATACTTCAGTATACCAGAGTAACATCTGACAAAAAGGCAAATAATTTTTACACATTGACACAGTAGACTTTGTGAAAATTAATTGAAACTAAAACCTCAGAATGGAGTCTGAATAAACTGCTGTCATTAATCAGACATATATACACACTGAAGGTCTGAGAGGTTTGGTTATTATTCCTGATATAACTCACCTGTGACTGCAACAATCAGAGCACAGTTTATTATTCCTGATGTGATGAAGAGATTTCTCCAGAGTCTGATCTCATCTCTATCTACTGTCTGATTCTGACACTCTTCAATCTTACATGTCTGATTCTCTGCAAACATGACAAAGATCAGAGAGTCTGAACTTAAACTAATGTTAAATTATAAATTTGATTTTAATTATTTAAATTTAAATTGTAGTATTGATTTACAGTGCCATGACAAAATATTTGCCGCCTTCTTGAGATTTGAAATGATGATTTCACTTGTTAAGAGAAAATAGCTATCCAAACTGTGCCTATGTGAAAAAGTAATTGCACCCACCCTATAAAATAATAAAATAAAATAAATTTTCACGGCAATGTATCACACATTTAACTATAATAAATAAACTCACCAGCTGAGTGATTTTGGATGTAAAGTTTGATTCCTCTGCTGATGTCGGGAGGTGAACCAGTTCGAGTTTGACTACAATAATACACTCCTTTTTAATAAAGTGCTGTTGTAATGCAGTGCGAATCTCTTGCAGAAGGTCGTGTTACTGGATTCTGGAGTCAGACACCTCACACTTTAGAGTCGCATTCTGTCCCAAATCTACCGACTTCACTGTGATACTCTGTGATTCTGGGAGCATGAGGAATCATTTTTACACATGACTTGTGTCCTGTAATAAAAGATAAAAGTAAATGAAGGAAATATTATATCACTCACAACACTGTAAAATGATGCTTTATGGAGTCTGTGAAAGAGCTAATTTTAGTTCTTTTAGAAAGGGACACAGTTACAAAGTTAAATGTTTAGCTTGTTGATGAAGAATTCCATCATTAGAACATTCAGTAGTTGAGTTTACAGCCCTGATATTAATGCTCCATTATGCCCCCTAGTGGAATACCACAGACTCAATAAAATAAAATGAATAAATAAATAATACATATTATATGCAACATTGAACACTCACTCATTCGTCGTCGTCAGGGGGCCTGGAGCCTATCCCTGAAGACTTAGGGCACAAGGCGGGGTACTCTCTGGACAGGGTGCCAATCCATCGCAGGGCACACACACATACACGTACACACTCATTTAGACACTACAAGCGATTTGGGAATGCCAATTAACCTAATCTAACTGTCTTTGGACTGTGGGAGAAAAACGGAGTACCCGGAAGAAAACCAACCAAGCGTAGGGAAAACATGCAAACTCCATGCACACAGAATGCGGACCCTGGAGGTGCAAGGCAACAGTACTAACCACTACACCACCGTGCCGCCTCAATATTAAACAAATAATATATTTATTTTTTAT
Source organism: Clarias macrocephalus (assembly GCA_011419295.1). Taxonomy (NCBI): domain Eukaryota; kingdom Metazoa; phylum Chordata; class Actinopteri; order Siluriformes; family Clariidae; genus Clarias; species Clarias macrocephalus. The sequence goes on from JAAGKR010013799.1 coordinate 4,418, forward strand.
TTTATAACCAGAAAAATGAGAGAATCCACTGCTAAGCAGTAATTTATACACACATTCATGCATTATTTTCTTTTGTTCTGCCTCTATTCAGGTCAGTAGTTGAACTGGCTGAGATACAGAAGGCCAAGATGTAAATGAGTGTGAGAATGTCTGTAAGCGTGTACATGCTTCATTACAGCAGCCCATCACTAACTGTTTTCCTGTGCCAGTACAATACAGGGTGTTTTACTCCTTAATAATACACAGTGACACAGGGACAGGTTTGACACACTGTGTATGTGACAAATAAAATTTGAATTTGAATTTGAATGAGGACCTCTGTAAGAACACACACTTCATTCAGTAACATTTGTTTCACAGTTACACAGACAGAAAGAGAAGATATGAATCCCTCATCCCTTCTGAAACAGTACACTATCGTCATCGGATAAATATTAGAAACATGGAGAAAGATTTATATACAGTCTATACAGTGTGGTATATTCAAGTGTGAGCTTTAGCTACTGAAAGTGTACAGCAGGGGGCAGCACAATGCAAAAAAGTTATCTTGCGTGTAATTTAATTAGCAGATATCATTAGAGTTCTGAATGCTGCAATTGTTAAATGTTTACAACTTTAATATTGCAACACTTACATAAAAAAAAATGATGAGTTTTACTTTCTCATATCATTCTACAGTAAAATTTATTCTGAGCTGATTTTAAATTTGCACAATGTAAAGTTCCCAAAATTCACTCCCATGAATCCTCTGTGTAAATATTATCTATGTATTACATAAAAAACATATAATAGAGACACTAGTCTACAAAAAAGCACAATTTTTTTTTCTTTACCTCATACTCCAGTACATCTATCCTGAATGGCAGCTACGCTAATTCTTTTCACCTGCTCTTTATTTTTCCACCCATCCCGAGGCATCTGGAGATTGTGCCAGCTTCAGTAGACAGAGTCCAACCCTGCGAGGATCCTGAGGCATCCAGAGAAGGACCTGCTCCAGCTGGATTCCTCTTCATGTTGGTTTGGAGCTACACATGCTGCTCCTGAGCTCCCAGTGATCCAGACCCCCATCTGCGCTCTGCACCTGCTGACTCATCCCTGAACTGAACTGGACTTTGTGTTAATTTAAATAACTTCTGTTATATCGAACTTTCATCTGCATAACACACATGATGTTATACAATTTCTGTTATCTGTTCTCACCCAGATGAGGATGGGGTCCCTGTTGAGTCTGGTTCCTCTCAAGGTTTCTTCCTATTGCCATCTCAGGGAGTTTTTCCTTGCCACTGTCGCCGTCACCCTTGGCTTGCTCATCAGGGACAATCTCATTATCTAGACACATTTTTCTTAAACATATATATGTTTCCATAAGTCTTCTTTTCATTTTCTTTTAATTTCTGTGAAGCTGCTTTGAGACAATGACCATTGTTAAAAGCGCTATAGAAATAAAATTGAATTGAATTGAATTGAATATACTATTACGAATGAGGGAGTTTTGTATGGGTATGTGGGTTTACAAAGCATTTGTGAAAAGATACAGGAAACCACTGCTGCACATCAGTTCTATAAATCAGAAAGGCCACAAAGCATGCGAGCAGTTTCTGAAGGAACTTTCAGCCGGCAACACAACATGATCGACGCGCAGCAAAACAGTAAGTTCTCATCTCTGATCTTTTATTAGAATTTAAATTCTTACAGTTCTGTTTATTTATCGCAGCACATTGTATGTGGAACAGCAGGTTATAAAAATAGACTTGAAAATTATATATTAATATATTATTTTTATAACTATATTCTAAATGTTTTCTCTAACCAAATAGTTGAACCATGGCCCTGGGTGAGTAGAAAGTATTTGCTTTTATTTTCCTTATACAAAATGGAAGTATGTATGCAGATGAATACAATGCAACAAAACTACAGTAGGTGATGTATTGTGCTTTGTGATTTATTTATTTTTGCCAGATTATTTATCATCAACCAGCTATAATATTATATTATTATAAGCCAGCACAAAGCCAGACATATCTGAACATTTTAAAAAGCAGTTTATGTTATTGAGAATAATGTGTTCAATGGGTTTTACTCTCAATATCTCTTATAATTTTGAACGTATTTTTTTTTAAAGCAGAGGAAGTGAGTGATGTGGTATGTGTTGTCACGAACAGATGGCATCCTTTTAGAACAGGGTTGTGGGTAGTAGGCACACACTTTCATTTTCTCTCATTCTCCATTTTTGTTGGGGCATCAAGGCCACAACTACCAGTCAGGGAGAGACAAAAATGATCAAGTGTCTTTTTGAACTGCTCACTCATGCACTGTCGGGCGACAATGGTATTCACTAATTACGCCTGTTTGAGCTTACAGATGTCCACGATAGACTTAAGAACTGCGATGGTTCTCAGAGCTCTACAGTGGCTTCCATCCCTCTCCCATTTACCCCCACAAATTCCGCTTTAGGTCTTCAGAAAGCGAAGCTACACAGCAGAATTGAAATGGCTACAGATGATATACTGCATGCTTTTCTCATGATGCCGTGATTATTTGGGAAAGTCTTCCAGCTTGAATCAATCTTATCTGTGGAACATGCACGCACCCCACACACACAAAACTAATTCAGTAAAACAACAGGAAAATTAAAAAAAAAATCAAATGTAAATCTGCTGAAACTGCTGAGAGCTGAAACTGCATAGTTCTGAAAAAAAAAAAAACAGAAAAACAAAAGCACTATTTTTTTTTTAATGCAGAGTGTATACAAATAGCTTGTCTGATGTCGCTCAAAAAATTATTTCCACACAGTGGATATTTTCCCTGTTAATGCTTTCAAACTGTATAAACACATCTGAACAGAACAAGCAGCAAGATTCTTAAGCACCTTAGCTTACTTATAACTTAGAATACGTTTATCCGCTAAAAACCCTAAAGATCCCCCCCATGAAGAGATAGATAGATAATATAAATAGGAAATAAGATAAATAAATAAACCTGCACTGACATGGGGACTCCTTAAATAAAATGTCACTTACACCTCACAAACTGAGAACTATATCACACTGTATAACCCTAGAACTACACTATATTGCCAAAGGTATTGACTCACCTGCCTTCACATGCACATGAACTTGAGTAATTCAATTCAATTTTATTTGTATAGCCGACTATAGCACTTTTAACAATGGTCATTGTCGCAAAGCAGCTATACACAATCAAAAAAATATTTAAGTTTGTAGTAACATCCAAATCTTAATTCATAGGGTTTAATATGATGTTGGCTCTTCACACCTATAAAAGCTTCAACTCTTCTGTGAAGGCTTTCCACAAGGTTTAGGAGTGTGTTTATGGGATTTTTGTGACTTTGTGAGAATAGTTTCGGGAGGGCCTCTTCCTGTTCCAACATGGCTGCGCACCAGTGCACAAAGCAAGCTCCATAAGAACATGGATGAGCAACTTTGCACAGAATCCTGACCTCATCCTGATAGAACACCTTTGGAATGAATTAGAGTGGAGACTGACAGCCAGGCCTTCTCATCCAAGTGTCTGACCTCATAAACATGCTTCTTAAAGAATGATCAAAAATTCCCATGAGCACACTACTAAACCTTGTGGAAAGCCTTCACAGAAGAGTTGATGCTGTTATACTTTAGTTGTTACAGCTGCAACATCATATTAAACCCTATGGATTAAGATTTCAAGTTTTTGTGCATATAAAGGCAGGCGAGCAAATACTTTTGGCAATTTAGTGTATATAGCTCTTGTTTAAAATCTGATTATTCCTAGTCTTAATGTTTAACCTACACATCACTGAGAATGAGCCGTTACTACAGAAATTATAACATATTAGATTGAGGGCTTTAATACAAATACAAACCTGTGAATCTGTGATCCTGTCAAAGAAATTCAGCAAAGTGATACAGTATAAAACTGACCATGATTATTATTACATTCTAACTAATTTTTTTTTATATTTTTTTTTATAAAAGACCACCCACATACACACCATTGACCTTGAGTTCTACATGGACAGGTCTGAAGTCAGGGATCTGGCAGCTGTACGATTCTGCATCATTGAGTTTCACGTCGCTCAGTCTGATGGAGTAATTCCCTTTTGTGAACTCTGATGGAAAACCTTTGACTCTGTCCCTGTACTCTCCATCCTGGTCATAAAAATCCTCTTTACCATCGATGATGTCATACACAACCTTGGTGTCTCTGTATCGCCAGAACACGTCCTTTTCATGAGGACTGGATAAACACGGTAAGATCACAGAGTCTCCTACAGCAGCTTCGACTGTGACGCTCTGAGACGACACTTTAAAAACACAAACACGCAATTGTGAATACAAACAGGAAGCCAAATATGCCGTATCAAGATGTTACAAAGTGATGCTGAGTGCTTACCTTCATTTATTACAAGCATAAGAGCACACAGGGAGTAAGTTCTGTGGAGAACAAAAACAGACAGATGGAACAGATGAGTGAACAGCAGCAGTATACGAGTTATGAGTTCAAACTAATACTGTCTTTGGCCGGTCGGCGTCTGCACAGTTGGTCCTCACTGAATATAACAACAGGCAGCATCATGAACTTTTACGTCATATTGTGGGCGTGTCACCGACGGTCCTTAATAACTAACAATAAACAGTGCAGTCTACAGGAAAAACAGGCATGTCTATAGTGATGCTGCATACGACAGGCAGACGTACGGGCTGCAGAAACACAGGAGTATCGTGAGCAGCGGAATCGAGTTCACCACACACTACTTTCACAAGTGCTGGTAGCATGCAGGCATCAGGATCTGCACATGGGCAGAGCTGTGGGTAAACCTCATGTACGTGGGCGGGGAAGCGGGTAACCTCTAATATATTATTAAAACAAACCGTATCTGTGTGAACTTATAAAACATATTTAACTTCATGCGAGTAAGAAAACTGCACATTTAGTGAAACTCACTGAGCTCTTTAGTACGACCCGTTCTACAGTCAGTGTGTGTCTGTGGAGAATGCTCCTGACTTTATGCCTAAAACCTCTGAACTGAGGCGTCCACATACTTTTCTGATCTTAAACTGTATGTCGTATTGATTACATCACAGTATGGTGTGACAGCAATGCAACGCTGCTCCCTGACCCAGTCTGTTGTCTGTTCTTTCCTACATAGACAAAGCTTCTCCTACACGTGATACTGAATTTCCTTCTGAGGAAAATCCTCGTCTTCAGGAAAAAAACAGACTGAAGATTCCTGAGTCGTCCTCGGGCGGAGGGCCTGTACAGACCTGTTCACTGCCTCCAGATAAGTATCTTATTGTACATGATGGTGGTTAAACATAATCCAAACTCACACCTACTTCATTCAAGACCTGTCAATCAATCATTCACATAGGCCCCTCCCACAATTCCTGAACAATTAAGATTATTATCGGAAATTTTTCATGCAGCACTGAATGCAGCCTCGTGAGATTCCATACAAAAATTACTCCTATAGACGGAACTATAGAAATGCGCATGCGCACACTACACGTATCGCTGGTGGTTGGTTGTGTTTCGGCTGCTTCCAGCAATTAGAATTTGACCATCAGTCATCCAAGTTGTTTTAATAATATTTACCAGAAGTTTGTAATTATTTTTGCTTAAAAAAAAACAATTATCTTATTTTATTATATTATATAATTACATAATAATTATATCATTCCAATAAATAAACAAGTAAATAAAATAAATTCATACTTTTTTTAACGGTTAATCCTCTTTGCTAGACCTATTACTGCATATATCTTTTTTATATACAATGCCAGGAAGAAAAAAAAGGCTCTCTTTGAGAGGGGACAAATTTTTGGCCTGCATCAAGCAAAGAAAACAACTTAGGTGATTTGAAATGACTGGAGTTGTGTGAAGAATCCATCAAGACATTCTAAAAACCTGGAAACTCAGCGCTGGACCCTCAACTTTCTGATAGAAATGTAGTCAAGAAAAAAAAATCATGACTGGAGATCACTTAAACACTTACAGTTGTGTGCTGTGTTTAATAGTGAAAGTAAGAGCATTTCCACACACACACACACACACACACACACACACACACACACACACACACACACACACACAGTTATAAGAACTCACAAAATTGGGACTAAGCAGCAGTGTAAGAAAACCACTTGTTTGTGAGACTCATCGGACTTCAAAAAAGACTTCAGTTTGAAGACTTTGGAGCGATGGAAAAAGGTCATGTGACCTGATGAGTCCAGATTGAGCCTATTCCAGAGTGATGGGCGTGTCAGGGTAAGAAGGGAAGCGCCTGGACCGATGCACCCATCATGCATAGTGTCCACTGTACAAGCCTCTGGAGACAGTGTTATGATCTGGTGTTGCTTCAGTTGCTCAAGTCTAGGCTCAGCAACGTTATGTGGCAATAAAATGAAGTCAGCTGACGACCTAAATGTACTGAATCACCAGGTTATCACATCTATGGAGGTTTTCTTCCCTGTTGAAACAGAGCATATTCCAGGAGTGTGAGAGAGTAGTTCTTGGAGCAGGAGGAATCATTTCCACACATGACCTGGACTCCACAGTGTGCGTGCAAATAAAAGCTAAAGGTGACAGAATGAAATATTAGGAAGTGAGTGGCAGCGTATTTATTCAAACAATTAATTGGCGGAATAAATGTTAATGGTGTTCTTTGATTATAACACCATTAACATTTAGCTTGAATTTTATGTTAGATTACTAGAGTAGGTAATATTAATTTCAACTATTGTGGTCTAGACTGTCTTACCAAGCCTTACATTCACTTAATGGCTTCAACAAACATTCTTCCTCTTTCACTTAATTTCTGTTCTGATTTTGTCTTTTGGGTTTATTGAACAATCCAATACGATTATTTTTTTAATCTCATGGCAACACTGTTCCGTTGTCTGCTTTTGTTCTCCTAAATTCAACGGAATTAAATTGAATTGAAGTTAATTATTAAACCTTTTAAGAGTTGGTTAAGGAAGTGTAGAGAAAATTTTAGTCTGCAGAAACAGAGGATATTAAAGCACCAAGCAGAGAATCACCTTCTTTAACTCACATGTTATTGCTAACATTAGGAAAATGTTAATGATATTGCTATTGTTTTCTAACAGGTGCTAGAAAAGATTTATTCAGCCATTCTCGTCTCTGCACGATGGAGGTACTCACAAACAAGACACTATACTACTGCTTTCATGTAGTAAAAGAATGATTTTGGTTTTATAATAAAATTTCTGGCATGTACAGAATAAACATAAAAGTTTGCCCAGCAGTGATGTCTATGTTACCTAAACAAGCTCCCTATTAAATGTTTTACGGGTGCCAAAATTTCCTAAAACGTAGGCTTATACTCGGAACACCTCGGAAGACATTCTGTATAAATCAAAAATAAAATCTTTGTGTGTTTCAGTATCAGGACAGTTATTTTACTGGATAAATAGATAAATTCATAATTACTTTTATGATTTACTGGTATAAAAAAATCTTGTAGAGGAATTGTTTAATGGAAATAATAGGACTTCATTCATGCTGACATAAAAAAATACAGATAAATTTTACTGTTCATAAAATTTTGGAAATTGAACACGCTGTTTCTACAGTATATAATTTAACTGTCTGACATTGAAGCAGGCGGTTTAATGCGCTGGAGGGAACTGCCCCAAGAGATCAATGTTTGTGCAACGATTTGAATGATTCGCTGCTTGTCTCTTTTTTCTCAACTATATATTAACTATTATAAGTTTAAGGAGTGAACAAAAATATGTATATTTCTCATTATATAAATGTAAATAATACATTTTCTTCCAATTAAAGAAGATAGTAATTTAACTAGATGGAACTAAAATATATCTGCCATAATAATTAATAGCAATATTTCTTTGTATCTTCATGTCTGTATACTTTTACTCATAATTAATCTTAACATTATTCTATTAATTCAAAATCTTTCATCAGACCACTGCATCTGTGATTCCCTCAAATTTAGCATTAATTGTGATGTTTAATGATAAACTAACCTTTTCGCTGATCAAAGATTTTTTTCTCTCAAGTTCTAAGATTTTTCTTTCTAACGCAATGATTTTTGACACTAAATATTTGTATACTTTTATATTATATATACAAAGCCAAACAGCTCAAATCAATTACAGTTTGTTTATGAATGAGCTCCACCAATTCATTAAAAATATATATATATTCTGTAAAATTATTTATTATTTTGAACCGCAATTGATACGTTAAACTCTCCACTGATCCAGATTTCTGTAAAGCTGCTTCATGACAATGTCCATTATTAAAAGCAATATACAAATAAAGTTTAATTGAAAGAATACATGCTCATTACTTAATAATAAAACAGTTTTAAAGTCTCTTCCTCTGATTCATTAAGATAACGTAAGATACTGTAGAGTGAAACTTTTCCCCTACTTGGAAGATTTTTGTGAAACTGGAGCCAGTTTGAGGTTTCACAGTTCGTGCAAGATCGAAGTGCGATGACTTTATCAACGAATCGACATTGACAACTAATTTGATTGTTGATTTTAGTCAACAATGCTGATTGATCATTGTGCACAAACGATCACATTGTCTTCAGACTCCTCCACTCCTTGGCTCACATTTGGACTGCTGTGATCTTGCTGTAAACAAAATAAAAAAGAAATTCTGTAATTAAATTTAGCTTAATTTTTACTTGTAAGAATGTTACTTATCTACTATTTAAAAGGCATTTGGTTTA